>JAFFZH010015649.1:0-31395 GCA_018420115.1 Euura saliciscinereae | reverse complement strand
TGGGCCAGGTTTCGAGCCCGCTCGTTGGCGTGTACGATTGGGCCACTCATCGGATCAGCTATGGTTGGAGCTTTGGGCTCAACCATTGGGGTATACGATTAAGCCCAATATGTGACAAGCTTTGTGCCAGGTGTCGAACCCACTCGTCAGCGTGAACGATTGGGCCAAAAGTTAGGTCAATGATTATCGGCGCCGATAGCCCAACTGTCGGCGTATACGATGTTGCCCAAAATGGGACGAGTTTTGGGCTGGGTTTCAAACCCGCTCGTCGGCGTGCACGATTGGGCCAGACATTGGATCAGCTATGGTTGGAGCTTCTGGCCCAACCGCTGGCGTATACGATTGAGCCCAATATGTGACGAGCTTTGTGTCAGGTGTCGAACCCACTCGTCGGCGTGTACGATTGGGCTAGAGGTTGGGTCAGCTATGATCGTCGCACATACCCCAACCATTGGCATATACGATCAAGCCCAAAATGTGACAAGTCTTGGGCCAGGTGTCAAACCCACTCGCTGACGTGTATGATTGGGCCAAATGTATTCCAATCGGTGGCCCAGAGGTGCTAACCGAGCATGTAAGAATTGCTGTTAAGTAATACTGGACCAGGCCTGGCTCTATCCTTGGCCTGAGTGTTGGACCCAATTCTTGTTATGTACCATTGGGACTATGCTGGGAATATGTAGGACCGACGGTACTTGATCAACGCTCGTTGAATCAGCTTGTTTCAAGAATGGGCCAAGATTGTTTTTTTTGCTACCATTGGGGACGCACACATGGGGTATTTACTTTGAGTCGATGTTTTCAGAAGAGAAAGAAGAAACTAGAATTAGACTTTTTGATTCCGTTGGATTCGATATCCGGTACGCGGTGCGATTAGTTTCCCTTGGGCGAGTTCTAAATGCGGAGAGTCCCGTCATCAGGGCCTTAGGGACCTTGAGGAGGATCGAAATATCCTTCGAGCGTAACGCCCAAGAGTCGCGAACGGTTAAGGACTTGTTCTGTTATCCTGACACTTGTCACCGGGTTACTTATTAATATGCTAATTTTCAATGCCTCCAACATTTGTATGAGTCGCGGTGCAGCGGCTCGGTACCGTCTCTGAAAGTCTGATTATCGTTGATTTCCTACTTTATGCGTTGTCACGTGTAATACGATACTCTGCGGACCAGGAAACCATAGGATCTACCATGCAAGACTCAAGAGCAACGAGCGTCAGTCCCTAGCAGATTCTGACGCTGCGAACGAGACGCCATTTACAGTGTTTCACATATGCGCGGAGAATCAGAGTCCAAAGATCGCCTACTACAGATCGATATAATTTTCGCACGACTCGGTATCCGCAGCACCGCCGTACGATAGCCTCGCACTTCATAGCCGTCGTGTAGCGAGTGATTAATAATACCGGGTTACGAAAGATCGGAATTACTTTCACCTTTCTGATACTTTCTTGTCTACTCGAGTATCACGTGACGGACTTTTTTGTCCTTAGACTCGCAAACGATGCAGTCGCTCGTTCCAGGCCTCGGACTAAAAGATCCCTTATAAGAGCCTAGTAATCCGCCCTTTGTTAATCCCCTCGAGGGCCTTTGGTCCACTCAACGCCCCCAAGGATTTAAACACGATGCAGACAATCCACCGGCACATTGTCACTCTCTAGTATTATCGCGCTGAGTAACTCTCAATGATACCCAAACGACCGAGCGACCAGGGTATTATGCTGGGTAAGAGCTACAAAGTGTCGGAAAACTTTAGGGATGCGGACCTGCATCCCCGAAATTTAAGGTTCCTCAACCTCATGATACTCTCGCCCTCGAAAGCTAAAAAGGGACCAACGCACATAGCCGCGTGTTTATTCTCACATTTTTAACAAAATAGATGAATGAGAGAATCGTTGGGCTTTGACTAGCAGTTAAAATCCAAAGTCCAAACAAAGAATTGAACAGTTGAATTTCAAGCTGATCGTGAATTCGTACCGCATATCGGGGAAATCGGTTGAGCTTGAAAATATTTGAAAAGGTTGTGAGCCATCCTACGAGGGAGTTATAAACGGCGGGAGAAAACCCTAGCCGCATTAGTTTCTATGGTGAACCCATAGCGTTGGAAACCACCTCCTTCATCCTCTGCAAGATCGAGGGAAGCGACTTTGCAGAGACGCATAAGACATCAGTACTTGAGAAATGGGCTGTTTGTTGTATAGCTCCGATCGGATTAGTTCTGGCTGGATGATTCTTAAAAATTTTGACCCGATACGACTAGGAGAACATACGAGGTACGGGTGTGATACCCTGGCGAGTTGCGGTGAGCGTGTCACTGTCGGGCTGTGTCATACCTAGAGCTTGTAAACCTGCGCACAGCCGACTTGTGGCGCGAATATTAGTCACGCTCGATAGAAAATGAATAGAACCGAAGCCTCGCGGAACTAGGGTAGTATGAGAAAAAGCTACACGCTCGGGTAGGACCTCGGCTCGGTTCCGGTTCGGCGATTCTCGAAATTTCCGGTCCCACATGACCGGGAGAACAGGACGGTGCCACCATAGAACACCATGGGGCTCGCTAAGCGACCTCTTCGGCTCGTAAAATTCGGCCCGTAAGATCGAACCTCGGTGCTTTTACAGCTGATGCAGAGACAATGTGTGCACCGACCAAGGACAAACGACCCGGGCGAGGCGAAAAGCAACCATCGGATAAACAACTTGAACCGGATCCCAGGACGAGGCAGAAGGTGGTCATGGTCCACCCTCGCGAGCTTCTCGACTCTTCGATCTGGGCTACCCTCGGGTTCAACACCCTTTGCCTGAGCTTTTTCTTGTTTACAGAGACGCAATTCGATTGGATTCCTGGCGCAATATTGCCGATAGTTTGTACACGGGTTACAAAAGTTGGGAAATAACTAAAAACATCATTTTACCGCAGCACGTCAATCGGATCGAAAGTATTGTAAATATTTTGACTCGGAGCAGTTTTGATGCTGTATGAATAAAATAGTTGAGAGTGTAGTTAATTGTACTTTGGACGGGGCCTATCTTTATTCTTACGTCTCAATCGCGCGTGACAACGTTAATGAAACCCTGTATATCTTTAATCTCGCGAAGAGTCGTGACATGAACTATTAGCATGACACTGTTTCTCGGTTTGTTATGTACGTTTCATCATTTTCCTGTGAAACATGATACTTGAAAATAGTTCTACATAGCCGAGAGATTAATTCATCTCCCAACAAACAACCAATTAACAAAACGTTTCAAAATATCTGTTCGGTAAATAACAAATAGAATTTAATTAGACGTATAATTTAAAGTTCACGCCGAGAGTTTATCGAGATTTCAAAGTCCACGAAGACGCGCTGATTATATGTGCGGATCATGACCCGCGCAGTAGTCTCGCACTCTATATCGGATGTGATGACATTACAATATAACACAATTAAACCATTATACACTGTAAAAAATGCGCGGATTCTATAGTGGTCCACCCCGTTTGAAGTCAAAATACCCCGTTTGGTGTCGAATTCAACATTAATCAGAGTAAATTTAGAAACAAAAACACCGATTGGTGGTAATTCTACGCAGAACGGGGTGGACCACTATAGAATTCTTCGCTGTGTTGAAATGGTGTTGAATTCTAACCACAATCAACACCACACTGATTGTGAGTCTGTCCACGGTCGAATGATATTTACTTGATTCTAGTGAATATTCACCCGTGAATGGAAATTAACGAAATGATTGGTCACCTTACCAGTGAGACAACATTCACTTGGTCTAAGTCATCTCAGTCAAAGAAATCGTCCTGTTGACTCCAAATTTGGACGGAATATTTCCAGTAGGATCATCCGTGATGTCAACGCGGTGATATCTTCGTTCCGATAACCCTCACGGAAATTCTGAGGTGCTTTATCATACCAGGCGTGCGGGATGATGTAAGGGTGGATCCATACGCGATGAGCCATCCCAATATTGAGTTTTTTCTACGATTATTCGATAACATCAAGACTTTTGTCCCACCCATATCAAGAGCGAATCTGCACCGAGGACTAACCAATTTGACGGGATAATTGAGGATCGGAACAGTCGTCTGTGGAGTGAATGTTGTGTACCTAGGTGTAAATGATTAGCACTTGAAGACAGATTTAATATCGATAGTGAAGATGATGCGATAGAATAGAACAGAAAAATTTATAAACGATAGTTTTAGATAAATTATTATTTGGTTTCTCAATAACCAATGAATAATTGTTGGAAAGAGTTCGCTTTTATAGTTTTGGTTGTGAATTCAAGTTTCGTCTAATGTTTAATCTTTTATCAGATCGGCCTTGGCCTCGAATGTCAAGTGCCAAAATAATTTTTCTACATTTACAATTACGGCTCGGTTTTCGCACTACTTTCTTGGGCGTGTAGCCACATTTATTTAAATTTTGAGGGTGAGGATGAGACGTAGAACTCCTCAGGTTTTCTATCTGGCGCGAATGAATACTGTGAACGGATTTTCTTTTTCCTTCTGTTCGTGTTAATTCCCTTTTATTTGTAATTGTGTCGCAGGTATGGTTATATGTTTTCTTTGCGTGTACAGGAAATATCCTCGAATCAGATATACTATTATGTTTTACCTTTTACGTGTGTATGTTGAACAAAAAGGTCTGTGTAAAATTTTGTTGCCAAAGTGGCGCTGTTTCTATGTCGCGTGTCTAATGGCATAAGGTCGTAGGCGCCAAAAACGCGATTTTGGTGGCAAAAGGTCGTATAATTTTTTGTTTTTTCACGCCATTCGCTCTGAAAACGGTCAAAACCCGAGATCAATTAAAATTACGGGATCGAAAAATGTAAGTGCAAAAGGTAGTAAGTTTGGCGAACACGTCGTTCTCGCATTACAATTTGAAAAGAAAATTAAAAAACAAAGTAAAGGCAAAACGTCGTATTATTTTTTTTAATGATTTTTAATGATTTTTACAAATAGTTGTAAAAACTCGTAAAACGCAAAGATAAATTGGAAGAACGACCATTTGAAAAAATTTGATAAGAAATAGTGGTAGTTAAAAGCAGAAGGTCGTAAGCGCCATTTCTTTTTCTTCTTGATTTTTCCAAGTAGTTATAAAAACTCGTGAAACGCAAAGAAAAATCGAAATCGACAACGTTTCGAAAATTCATAGAAAAAAAAACCAACGTAAAAGCAGAAGGACGTAAGCGGAAATTCAAAAAAAAAAAAAAAAAATTGGTTGTTACGACCTTCTGCTTTTAATTGACCCAATATTAAATTTCAACGTTTATGAACGAATCTTCGGGTTTTCATCCCAAAAATAAAAATGAAGATATGACCTTTTGCCGTTACGAACAGCAAAGAGTCGTATAATGGCGATTACGTCCTTATGCCATTAAACACGCGATATCTTAACAATATCGATATTGTTGAGCAATAAATAGCTAACACTCAGTTTCTGAAAACCAAATATTTTAATTGTGTATATGTCCAAAACATCCAGATTTGTAGAATATGGGCAATTCAGGCACAGTCCTGGCAGAAATTGAGGCGCAAGTAGGGTACGATGGTCGCTAGCCTAATTGGTTCCCGATCGGGCACTGTATCTAAAAGTGGGACATTTGGCCAGAACCCGAACAGGTTCCAGATCGGGGCCACATTTGTAATCTGGCAAACTTTTCAGAACCCGATCAGCGCCACGGTCAAATTTCTACACGTGTGGAAGATAATCAGAATCCGTCCTCGAACAATTATCAGGCGACTCACGAGAATCGTGGGACATAAAGTAACACTGACTTTTTTTATTGCACCCAAGCGGTGGATATAGGCTATTCGAAGTTTAACGGTGCTTTTTACAGAGCTGTAATGCTTGCCCGAAACAGGATGCTTGGAAGATTCTCACACCTATACTTGCGGATCTTTCCTTACTGCAAACTGTATTTCTGGCTTTAAATACCAAGAGATGATCGGAATGGAGTCGAACTCACGCGACGTTCGACATACGATGTGATATCTGAGCAGAAAAGCTCGTAACCGGATCAAAGCTTTTCCATTGAAATTCCGAAGGTCGGCTTCACATGAATCTGACCATCTAATGCAACGCCGTCAGTATAGGAATTATTTCCAGTACAAATGAACGGTAAATTCTTAATCGACCGGTAAATTCTTTATCGAGTATGCTTCTCGGATTGGCCAATGTGCCGTACCGTCCGAAGATCTGCGTGTCACGATCGCACGATCACACGAGCGTTATCATTTCCAAGTTGATTTTTTCATATCACTTACTGCCAACTAACTTGCTCGCTTGCCTAACCGTTATTTATCCATTACGATGTTGAAGTATGGAGTGGCTCAGCTTCGCACATTTTACCCAAAAAACTCCTGCCATATTATACTTATTTTCGCATTGAAAATGCTCCTATTTCCGGGGTATCAGCGGGGAGTAGGGGATCGAATGTTAAAATGCAACAAAAATAAGTTCGACACGGAAATGCGTGCGACGCGTTACGGAAGTAATAACAATGCGGATGACAAAAGTTCGCAGAAAACAAATGGTGTCAAAAGACGAAAGATGTAAAAAGATTATGATTATTAAGATTGTCCGTTCCAAATGTATGGTTAATCCGTCAGATTGTCACCTATCATCAAAATACGACAGATACGAATATACATATCAATACAAAATGCAATGAGAACGAGAGAACAGTCGACATTTTTAATGCCTTCAGAGGCTTGCAGAGGTTATACCGATATCAATGTTGCAAATTCGTGTGAAACGGATTGTCGAACATCTGTGTCCACCCGCTTGTTAGGGTAGCGTGATCCGAAACCGACCGGTCAAAAAATCGTGATCCGAAACCCATTAAAGAGCACCGTTAAACTTCGAATAGCCTATCCACCGGTTGGGTGCAATAAAAAAAGTCAGTGTTACTTTATGTCCCACGATTCTCGTGATTCGCCTGATAATTGTTCGAGGACGGATTCTGATTATCTTCCACATCCGCGTCCAGTCGTGAGTCACATGATCGTCACATCGGTTCTCGTCTCGGGTATAAAAGGGGGACCTCGGGCCACGTTTGGCAATAGGTACTCGAAGAGTCCCTGGACTCGCCGATCCTCCATCATGAAACTATTCGCCCTCATCGCCGTCGCTTTGGCTCTCGTCGGTGCGGCCTCTGCGATCCATATCCACCCGAGTGAGTATCACAAACTATTATCCACCCTGATAAGAATCACTAGACTTGGTACAGTAGACTTTTCATACAACAATTCGTGAAAATTTGGTGAAATTTTGTGTGATTCAAGCCCCTACTGAAAAACATTTTGTAACGAATGATGCGACGAAGTACCTTATAAATGACACACCAAATCATACTACGTTATGACCGATTTTTGTGTACAGTTTACCGTGTAACTTGTTGTAACTTGTTGTATACTTCGGTGTGTGATTTGTGAGGTAATTGATCGTGAATATATAGATTTGTCATTGTTTTTTTTGTTATAACCATAAAGTTCATTTATTTTGTTCTTTATTGCATGGCTTATCGTGTTATTAATTTTGTCATTGCCGATTCCGTTGGAATTCAAAAAGTTTAATTGAGTGAACGAATTATGAGTTGGAATACTAATTTAGTATTCTAACCTACACAAAAATCGGTCATAACGTAGTATGATTTGGCGTGTCATTTATAAGGTACTTCGTAGGATCATTCGTTACAAAATGTTTTTCAGTATGGAATCAAAAAAAAATCTGTAGACTACACCCAAAAGGCGCACGTTGCTTACACCGGGTTAATTCACCAGCCAAAGTGTGAATGCAGCATTTTACAAGAATCTCTCAACAATGAATCTGCGAACACCGGCCACTCTTCGTACACCACGATGTCACTGATCCTGCCATGACCGATCGCTCGAGATCGCCGTCCAGCACCTACATCTTCAGTGAATATTGGTATTCGACGCGGCACGGCTTCGTAACTCTTGTAAAATTGAATAACCTTTGAAAATGTTCCACCATTGCTGCACCACAAATAAATACGATTCCGAATGAAAAAGTATTGCCGACCGATTTCTATCTCTCCCCGATAACCCCATCACCGTCTCTATGATTGCCGCCCCTCCTGCCACCCATAAGTTGACAGTGAGAGACAAAAGCAAGAAAAAAACAGTACGAATTGAATTGTCTATTCAAAAACACCGTACTGTGATGAAGGTTGGCATAGCAAAACGGTGTAAGCGCCATCTCCCGTGTAGAAATTTGACCGTGGCGCTGATCGGGTTCTGAATAATTTGCCAGATTACAAATGTGGCCCCGATCTGGCTGAACTGTAGCAGCCTGTTAGGGTTCTGGCCAAATATCCCACTTTTAGATACAGTGCCCGATCGGGAACCAATTAGGCTAGCAACTATCGTACCCTACTTGCGCCTCAACTTCTGCCAGGACTGTGCCTGAATTGCCCATATTTTACAACTCTGGATGTTTTGGACATATACACAATTAAAATATCTGGTTTTCAGAAACTGATTGTTAGCTATTTATTGCTCAACAATATCGATATTGTTAAGATATCGCGTGTTTAATGGCATAAGGACGCATTATACGACTTTTTGCTGTTCGTAACGGCAAAAGGTCATATTTTTATTTTTATTTTTTGTATTTGGGATAAAAACCCGAAGATTCGTTCATAAACGTTGAAATTTAATATTGGGTCAATTAAAAGCAGAAGGTCATAGCCACCAATTTTTTTTGTTTTGTTTAATTGGCGCTTACGTCCTTCTGCTTTTACCTTGGTTTTTTTTTCTATGAATTTTCGAAACGGTCGTTTTTCCGATTTATCTTTGCGTTTCACGAGTTTCTACAACTATTTGGAAAAATCATTAAAAATCATGAAAAAAATAATACGACGTTTTGCCTTTACGTTGTTTTTTAATTTTCCTTGAAAATTGTAATGCAAGAACGACGTATCCGCCAAACTTACGACCGTTTGCACTTACATTTTTCGATCTCGTAATTTCAATTGATCTATAATACGTTTTGACCGTTTTCAGAGTGTTAGCGACGGCCTTACTTCCCGTCACCATAACCGATAGCCTCAGATCTACTCTATGGGAACTCGGGTTCAAATAACGACTCAAATCAACAGGACATATGCGCATTAGTTTCAACGGCGTTTATTCATTGTTCTGACATAAAGAATCGTTCTGTTAGCATACAATTCTAGATTTTATTCTAGCTTCAGTCATGCTTGTTCATATTGTATGTGAAATCTATCTGTGCCAGCGGAATCTATGCGAGTTGTTTACTTTTACGAATAAGGTATAATTTACCCGAACGTCTTCGGTCACAACCTTATATCCCGTGGACTAACTCATCACGTCGGTTTCCCGACGTGCCCACCACACCCGGAGGCTTATCTCCAGGAGGGTAAGTCCACGCGATCACAGCCCTATGCCGTGACGTACTTTTCTATCACGGGTTTACTTAAGTGCTGGTTATACCCAAGCAAATCAACCGTCACAGATCTCTGGTCATCATGATGATGACCTCCCTGTGCCGGCCAAACCCGTGATAATGAATCATTTTTTGATTACATAATACACGGATCGACAGTCGACTTAATACACGCCGGTTTCCCGGCGCGCGAACCACCCCAGCTTTGCTTTACTTGTAAAGACTCTGGGAGGTCCGACTGCGATATTTTTCCGCCCCGCATAGATCTACTTTGTTTCACAGCCCTCACAATACATTCTTTAAGCTATGAACCCTTATCGACACTTTGCTTCTTTAAGCAATAAACCATATTGACAATTTGCTTCTTTAAGCAATAAACCCCTATCGACACGCTGATAGCCCTTTCCTACTCTACGGCACTTCACGTGATTATTACACGTGCACACAATGATATCCCGGAGGATTCATACCTTACTTGCGCGCCGTTCGGAGTAAGACTGACTGATTTCAGACTTTTCTCTGGCGACCGAACGTAGCGCTCGGCCGGGCGAGGGTTTACCCGCTTGTATACATACAGGGATTAATACCTCGCTCCCCCGTGTCAACCTTTCAAACATATTTATATACTATGTATACATATTCTTATACTTTGTCTCATTCTCTCTTTATGATTACATAAATTACCACACAAGACTCCGTACATGTACATGATTATTGCATTTCTCAATCATTCCAGTGTCACATTCAAACACCCAGATACGAAACTATTTCAAACACTTGGCAGAACACTTTGCGTCGCCAACACAGAGCGAATGGCTTGAAAAAAAAAATAAAAAATTATACGACCTTTTGCCACCAAAATCGCGTTTTTGGCGCTTACGACCTTATGCAATTAGACACGCGATATATTATTATAGAAAATTGATAAGTCGCAAATTTTTGTTGTTGTCATAATGTTAAATTATAAATAATATAGTATCTTCAAATCAAATAAACAGGAACCATAAGGTTCGCGAGTAATCGCTCGCAAGGCTTTGTGGATATAGGTATAGTATCCCTTATAGAAAAGTACTATTGGATGTCCGAATGTATTGAGAACTTTTGAAAACTATTCAATTTCAATGGTGCTCAATGATAAATTCGGACATCCAATAGTATTTTTGTACAAGGGATCTTTTACATCTCTTTAATAAGGTAACAAATGATTCTCCAAGTGAGAACCTACTGCTCGTCTATCACACATTTTTAAAAATAATTGTGCACCACAATCAATGAATTATACTGGGTACTATGTGGCCCGAAGTCCACCTTTTATACCCGAGACGAGAACCGATGTGACGATCATGTGACTCCCGACTGGACGCGGATGTGGAAGATAATCAGAATCCGTCCTCGAACAATTATCAGGCGACTCACGAGAATCGTGGGACATGAAGTACCTAACACTGACTTCTTTTATTGCACCCAACCGCAGCAGGTGGATTATGGGCTATTCGAAGATTAATTATGCTTTTTAGAGAGCTGTAATGCTTGCACGAAACAGGATGCTTGGAAGATTCTCACACCTACTCGCGGATCTTTCCTTACTGCAAACTGTATTTCTGGCTTTAAATACCAAGAGATGATCGGAATGGAGTCGAACTCACGCAACGTTCGACATACGTGATGTGATATCTGAGCAGAAAAGCTCGTAACCAGATCAAAGCTTTTCCATTGAAATTCCGAAGGTCGGCTTCACATGAATCCGACCATCTAATGCAACGCCGTCAGTATAGGAATTCTTTTCTGTACAAATGAACAGTAAATTCTTTATCGACCACCTCGAGTACAGGTCTCGCTCTCAATAAGTTCAGCTTCGGGGCTGTAGGGGAACATTTTTCCGAGAAACCATAAACCCCCACTCAAAGCCTACTCGCCGCTCGAGTTAAAAGCTCTATGAATTAGCGTCTCGAACTTATTCGGAGGCAAGCGAATCAACTGCTCGGTGGACTCAGAGCGCTTCGTGGTGGGGGAAGCGTGCGAACTAAAATGCGGGGAAGTGAACTTATTCAGAGGGCACTTATTGAGAGGGAGACCTGTATAATGCTTCTTGTATTGGCCGATGTTCCGTACCGTCCGAAGATATGCGTGTCACGATCGCACTGGAGCGTTATCGTTTCCAAGTTGATTTTTTCATATCACTTACTGCCAACTAATAAAAAACGATAGTGCACGGGCACCTCGAGTCTTTGCCTAACCGTTATTTATCCATTACGATGTTGAAGTATGGAGTGGCTCAGCTCCGCACATTTTCCCTAAAAAACTCCTGCCATATTATACTTATTTTCGCATTGAAAATGCTCGTATTTCCGGGGTATCAGCGGGGGGTAGGGGATCGAATGTTAAGATGCAACAAAAATGCGTACGACGCGTTACGGAAGTAACAACAATGCGGATGAATAAAGTTCGCAGAAAACGAAAGGTGTCAAAAGACGAAAGATGTAAAAACATTATGATTATTAAGATTGTCGATATGTCATATTGTGTCCGATCCAAATGTATGGTTAATCCGTCAGATTGTCACCTATCATCTGTCTGTGAGACTTATAATTTCAAAAATCTTTATTCCAAGTGAATCCAAATCAAAATCCGACGGATACGAATACATATCAATACAAAATGCAATGAGAACGAGAGAACAGTCGACATTTTTAATGCCTTCAGAGGCTTGCAGAGGTCATGCCGATATCAATGTTGCAAATTCGTGTGAAACGGATTGTCGAACATCTGTGTCCACCCGCTAGTTAGGGTAGCGTGGTCCGAAACATCCTTTCCATTAGGCGGTCGGTTTCGGACCACGCTACCCTAACACAGTTTGCAGTAACGAAAGATCCGCAAGCAGGTGTGACAATCTTCCAAGCATCCTGTTTCGTGCAAGCATTACAGCTCTGTAAAAAGGACCGTTAAACTTCGAATATAGCCTATCCACCGGTTGGGTGCAATAAAAAAAGTCAGTGTTACTTTATGTCCCACGATTCTCGTGAGTCGCCTGATAATTGTTCGAGGACGGATTCTGCTTATCTTCCATATCCGCGTCCAGTCGTGAGTCACATGATCGTCACATCGGTTCTCGTCTCGGGTATAAAATGGGGACCTCGGGCCACGTTTGGCATTACTCGAAGAGTCCCACTCGCCGATCCTCCATCATGAAACTATTCGCCCTCATCGCCGTCGCTTCGGTTCCCGTCGCTGCGGCCATTAACAACCGTATCCTCTGGAGTGAGTATCACAAACTATTATCCACCCTGATAAAAATCACTAGACTTTGTACAGTAGACTTTTCATACTACAATTGGTAAAAATTTCGTGAAATTTTGTATGATTCAAGTTGGGTGGTGTGACGCTTTCCCAAACTCAGCAGATTGCCGAGACCGCGGCCAATGAGATCGCCGTCCAGCACCTACATCTTCAGTGAATATTGGTATTCGACGCGGCACGGCTTCGTAACTCTTGTAAAATTGAATAACCTTTGAAAATGTTCCACATTGCTGTATCACAAATAAATACGATTCCGAATGAAAAAGTATTGACGATCGATTTCTATCTCTCCCCGATAACCCATCACCGTCTCTTTCCGCGCAAATTGTCAAACGAAATGCGCTTTCTGAAATCTAAGTGGTTTTGAAACAATTAGGGACGGAATGGCGAGAGGGCCGGATTACGCTTGGTGGCGCTCATAGGCCAACCTATGATTGCCGCCCCTCCCGCTACCCATAAGTTGACAGTGAGAGACAAAAGATAAAAAAACAGCACGAATTGAATTATCTATTCAAAAACATCGTACTCTGATGAAGGGTGGCATAGCAAAACGGTGTAAGTGCCATCTATCAGAGGCTTGCAGAGGTCAAACCGATATCAATGTTGCAAATTCGTGTGAAACGGATTGTCGAACATCTGTGTCCACCCGGTAGTTAGGGTAGCGTGGTCCGAAACCGACCGGCCAAAAAATCGTGATCCGAAACATCCCTTCCATTAGGCGGTCGGTTTCGGACCACGCTACCCTAACACAGTTTGCAGTAACGAAAGATCCGCAAGTAGGTGTGAGAATCTTCCAAGCATCCTGTTTCGTGCAAGCATTACAGCTGTGTAAAAAGCACCGTTAAACTTCGAATATAGCCTATCCACCGGTTGGGTGCAATAAAAAAAGTCAGTGTTACTTTATGTCCCACGATTCTCGCGAGTCGCCGGATAATTGTTCGAGGACGGATTCTGATTATCTTCTACATCCGCGTCCAGTCGTGAGTCACATTGTGAGATAATTATTACAACTTAAAGTATGGCTTTTGTATTGGTCAATGTACCGTGCCATCCGAAGATATTCGTGTCACGATCGCACTTGAGCGTTATCGTTTCCAAGGTAATTTTTTCATTTTCACTTCCTACCAACTAATAAAAAACGATAGTGCACGTGCACCACGAGTCTTTGCCTAACCATTATTTATCCATTACGATGTTAAAGTATGGCGTGGCTCAGCTTCGCACATTCTTCCCAAAAAACTCCTGCCATATTATACTTGGGCAATTCCATATCAAGTGATCAAGGCTTTTGGGACAAATTTCTCTGATCTTGACGTCGATCTCAGAAAAACTAGTTCACGAAAAAAAAAAAATACTCGCCAAAGCTTTTTTTTTTATTCTCAATATATATTTTCGAAAAATACGCCAAAACGAAGAAGTTGCATATATGCAACTTCTTCGTTTTGGCGTATTTTTTTTTCAAAAAATCATAACTCTGACTGCGTTGGTCATAGGGAGACCAACTTGGGCTCATTTTCTTCGCAAAAGAATACAGTTTTTAGAAAAAAAAAATAGGGCATTGGGATTTTCGATCGCTCAACATGAAATTGTCTGCATTTCCCGAAACAATTAGAGATTGCGGAAAAACGCATTTTTTTTTAATCTGTAAAGAATCACAGACCTAGATATATGTATCCTCTCAGTGCTATGTAATTTTCAGAGTGGAAGAGCCAGGCGTTATTTTTTTATGGCCTAAAACGTGTATTACGTTGATAAGTACCTTTTATCGTGTAATATTTTCGGCAGACTACTTAAGTATTTAGAATTCAAGAATGGGCTTTCAAAGAATGAAGAATGGGCGGTTCAAATCACATCTTTAAACATGTATTTTGGGCCAAATTATGTTGCTCCAACTTCAAGTTTAATAATTATTGCAACTAACATTGAAAATTCCGCAACTATAGGTCCAACGACCCGTGTAGAAATTTGTCGTGGCATGCTCTTAGACTGAAATGGGCCATATGAAGCTGATTTGTGGCTTACCAAACTTGCACCACTGTCCGGGTCCTGAATAGGCGCTACCGTGGCACGCCTTCAGACCAGGAATGAATAATTCGGGCACATCCGTGGCATGCCACAATCCTACAAAATACTTGATTATCATTGATGTATGCACTTTTATCAATGGAAAATGTACTCGAACGATATTTTTGGGTTCGAATTAGAATTTTCAGCTACTGAAAATTCGATTTAAGACAATCATAATCGATAAGGCTTATTGTCTCGTATTGGTTGTGGCTGCCAAACTTGCACCACTATCGAGGCTCTGAAGTGGCGCCGTAGTGTCACTGCCCAAGGTACCGAGTAACTCCATTTTGGTTAAAATATGGAATGCCTTATCACCGCCAACTTATTGTTCCTATCCATGCCCGATTATGGCGCTAGCGTGGCCAGCAGGAGAAATTGATTGCAATACGGTGTTTGTATTAGCAGCACAAAGGAAATTTGGAGGTTATGTACATTGTAGTAACCAGTATAATTCATTGATTGTGCTGCACAATTATTCTTAAAAATGTGTGATAGACGAGCAGTAGGTTCTCACTTGGAGAATTATTTGTTACCTTAAGAGAGATATAAAAGATACTATAGGTATATCCACAAAGCCTTGTGAGCGAATACTCACGAACCTTATTGGTCCTGTTTATTTTTAGTTCGTAAAAGATTTTGAAGGTACTATATTATTTATAATTTAACATTATTACAACAAAAAAAGTTTGCGACTTATCAATTTTCTATATTAATATATCGAGTGTCTAATGGCATAAGGTAGTAAGTGCCAAAAACGCGATTTTGGTGGCAAAAGGTCGTATAATTTTTTTTTTTACGCCCTTCGTTCTGAAAACGGTCAAAACGTATAGATCAATTGAAATTACGAGATCGAAAAATGTAAGTGCAAAAGGTAGTAAGTTTGGCGAATACGTCGTTCTCGCATTACAATTTGAAAGGAAAATTAAAAAACAAAGTAAAGGCAAAACGTCGTATTATTAATTTTTTCATGATTTTTAATGATTTTTCGAAATAGTTGTAAAAACTCGTAAAACGCAAAGATAAATCGGAAAAACGACCATTTCGAAAATTTATGAACAAAAATACTGAAGATAAAAGCAGAAGGTCGTAAGCGGCATTTTTTTTATTTCTCACGATTTTTTCAAATAGCTGTAAAAACTCGTAAAACGCAAAGATAAATCGGAAACACGATCGTTTCAAAAATTTATGAAAAAAAATACTACGATAAAAGCAGAAGGTCGTAAGCACCATTTTTTTTTTCATTTTTCATGATTTTTTAAAATAGCTGTAAGAACTCGTAAAACGCAAAGATAAATTGAAAGAACGACCATTTAAAAAAATTCGATAAAAAATATTGGTATAAGTTAAAAGCAGGTCGTGAGCGCCATTTTTGTTTCTCCTTGACTTTTCCAAGTATAGTTATAAAAACTCATGAAACGCAAAGAAAAATCGAAATTGACAACGTTTCGAAAATTCAGAGAAAAAAAACCAAGGTAAAAGCAGAAGGACGTAGGCGCCAATTAAAAAAAAAAAAAAAAATTGGTGGTTACGACCTTCTGCTTTTAATTGACCCAATATTAAATTTCAACGTTTATGAACGAATCTTTCGGGTTTCTTTCCCAAATACAAGGAAAAAAATATGAAAATATGACCTTTTGCCGTTACGAACAGCAAAAAGTCGTATAATGGCGCTTACGTCCTTATGCCATTAGACACGCGATATCTTAACAATATTGATATTTTTGAGTAATAAATAGCTAACACTCAGTTTCTGAAAACCAAATATTTCAATTGTGTATATGTCCAAAACATCCAGAGTTGTAAAATATGGGCAATTCAGGCACAGTCCTGGCAGAAGTTGAGGCGCAAGTAGGGTACGATAGTTGCTAGCCTAATTGGTTCCCGATCGGGCACTGTATCTAAAAGTGGGACATTTGGCCAGAACCCTAACAGGCTGCTACAGTTCAGCCAGATCGGGGCCACATTTGTAATCTGGCAAACTATTCAGAACCCGATCAGCGCCACGGTCAAATTTCTACACAGGTGGACGCGGATGTGGAAGATAATCAGAATCCGTCCTCGAACAATTATCAGGCGACTCGCGAGAATCGTGGGACATAAAGTAACACTGACTTTTTTTATTGCACCCAACCGGTGGATAGGCTATATTCGAAGTTTAACGGTGCTTTTTACAGAGCTGTAATGCTTGCACGAAACAGAATGATTGGAAGATTCTCACACCGACTTGCGGATCTTTCCTTACTGCAAACTGTACTTCTGGCTTTAAATACCAAGAGATGATCGGAATGGAGTCGAAGTTACGCGACGTTCGACATACGATGTGATATCTGAGCAGACAAGCTCGTAACCGGATCAAAGCTTTTCCATTGAAATTCCGAAGGTCGGCTTCGCATGAATCTGACCGTCTAATGCAACGCCGTCAGTATAGGAATTATTTTCTGTACAAATGAACAGTAAATTCTTTATCGACCACCTCGAGTATAATGCTTCTCGTATTGGCCGATGTTCCGTACCGTCCGAAGTTATTCGTGTCACGATCGCACTTGAGCGTTATCGTTTCCAAGGTGATTTTTTCATTTCACTTCCTACCAACTAATGAAAAACGATAGTGCACGTGCACCACGAGTCTTTGCCTAACCGTTATTTATCCATTACGATGTTGAGGTATGGCGTATGGCTCAGCTTCGCACATTTTTCCCAGAAAACTCTTGCCATATTATACTTATTTTCGCATTGAAAATGGTCCTATTTCCGGGGTATCAGCGGGGAGTAGGGGATCGAATTTTGAAATGCAAAAAAAATGCGTACGACACGGAAATGCGTGCGACGCGTTACGGAAGTAACAACAATCCGGATGACAAAAGTTCGCAGAAAACAAAAGGTCTCAAAAGACGTAAGATGTAAAAACATTATGATTATTAAGATTGTCGATATGTCATATTGTGTCCGATCCAAATGTATGGTTAGCCGTCAGATTGTCACCTATCATCTGTCTGTGAGACTTATAATTCCAAAAATCTTTATTCCAAGCGAATCCAAATCAAAATACGACAGATACGAATACATATCGATACAAAATGCAATGAGAACGAGAGAACAGTCGACATTTTTAATGCCTTCAGAGGCTTGCAGAGGTCATGCCGATATCAATGTTGCAAATTCGTGTGAAACGGATTGTCGAACATCTGTGTCCACCCGCTAGTTAGGGTAGCGTGGTCCGAAACATCCTTTCCATCAGGCGGTCGGGTTCGGACCACGCTCCCCTAACACAGTTTGCAGTAACGAAAGATCCGCAAGCAGGTGTGAGAATCTTCCAAGCATCCTGTTTCGTGCAAGCATTACAGCTCTGTAAAATGCACCGTTAAACTTCGAATAGCCTATCCACCGGTTGGGTGCAATAAAAAAAGTCAGTGTTATTTTATGTCCCACGATTTTCGTGATTCGCCTGATAATTGTTCGAGGACGGATTCTGATTATCTTCCACATCCGCGTCCAGTCGTGAGTCACATGATCGTCACATCGGTTCTCGTCTCGGGTATAAAAGGGGGACTTCGGGCCACGTTTGGCATTACCCGAAGAGTCCCACTCGCCGATCCTCCATCATGAAGCTATTCGTCCTCATCGCCTTCGCTTTGGTTCTCGTCGGTGCGGTCTCTGCAGCAAGTTACGCAGGTTTCCGAGCCGGACGTGAGTATCTCAAACTATTATCCACCCTGATAAGAATCACTAGATTTGGTACAGCAGACTTTTCATACTACAATTCGTAAAAATTTTGTGTGATTCAAGGTGTAAGAATGTGTCTACACTCAAAATCACGTTGCCGCCGCCGCGGCCGCGGCGGGTAATTCACTAGCCAAAGTGTGAATGCAGCATTTTACAAGAATCTCTCAACACTGAATCTGCGAACACCTGCCACTCTTCGTACACCACGATGTCGCTGATCCTGCCATGACCGATCGCTCGAGATCGCCGTCCAGCACCTACATCTTCAGTGAATATTGGTATTCGACGCGGCACGGCTTCGTAACTCTTGTAAAATTGAATAACCTTTGAAAATGTTCCACCATCGCTGCACCACAAATAAACACGATTCCGAATGAAAAAGTATTGACGATCGATTTATATCTCTCCCCAATAACCCATCACCGTCTCTCTCCGCGCAAATTTTCGTACGAAATGCGCTTTCTGAAATCTAAGTGGTCGCGACGTTCTCTTCGTTCTCTTGGACAAATGAATGCGGGCAGTTTCGAAACAATAAGGGACGGAATGGCGACAGGGCCGGAATACGCTTGGTGGCGCTCATAGGCCAACCTATGATTGCCGGCCCTCCTGCTACTCATAAGTTGACAGTGAGAGAAAAAGGCAAAAAAAAAAAAAAAACAGCACGAGTTGAATTATAGCTATTAAAAAACATCGTACTCTGATGAAGGTTGGCATAGCAAAACGGTGTGAGTGCCATCTGCGCCATTTCACAAAAAAGGCGCTGATTCGTTGTTAGCGTCTCGTCAGAAATTATATTCTCAATCTTTGTTATTGGAACGAAACAAAAATGCCCGGATATCGGGACAATTGAACACAGTGGCATAGCGTTGGAAAGTTAAGAAAACTAGCCGGTTTTAGCCAAAAAGCTCATCGCCTTTTTGCGTAAGGCACGATCGCACAGTGCTGGTTTGTTTTGAAATAGTGTTCAAATCCCCCAAAAATTTCAAAATTTTGATTCGTGATTAGAAGGCTGAATTCCAAAGCTCGCTATTGTATCTTCAAAATTGACAAAGTTAGCAATCGCCATTTCTGAACCGGAAGTCGGATCGGGTCTAAAAAGAAATTTGCACATCTTCGGGGTAAAAAAAGTATCCTCTGCAAATTTCACCGGAATCGGTTCAGCGGTTTGGCTAAGCTCGTGTTTACAAGCAACTTCAACGATTTGACACCGAGACGCAGGTGCCGGAAAAATCCTCGAAAATTCCCAAAATTTTGATTCGTGATCAGAAGACTGTATTCCAAAGCTCGCTATTGTATCTTGAAAATTGACAAAGTTTGGCAATCACCATTTCTGAACCGGAAGTCGAATCGAGTACACAAACAAAATTGCACATCTGCAGGCTAAAAACAGTATCCAGTGCAAATTTCATGAAAATCGGTTCAGCGGTTTGGCTAATTGTAAGCTCGTGTTTACAAGCAACTTCAACGATTTGAGACCGAGACACAGGTGCCGGAAAAATCAAAAATCTCGAGTTATTTCCCCCTCGCCGATTTCCGGGGTATCAGCGGGGAGTAGGGGATCGAATGTTAAAATGCAACAAAAATGCGTACGACACGGAAATGCGTGTGACGCGTTACGGAAGTAACAACAATGCGGATGACAAAAGTTCGCAGAAAGCAAAAGGTGTCAAAAGACGAAAGATGTAAAAAGATAATGATTATTAAGATTGTCGACATGTCATATTGTTTTTTCTCTTGGTTTTTTTTTTTTCTTTTAAAATTAAACATTGATGTTTTTTTTATCTATTATTTCCTCAAGAATCGCCCATGACTTAACAATAAGTAAAGGATAGTATCTCTGTTATTGACATGCATTCAAATCAGGCAATTGTGACGATGGCGGGAAAGTTGGTATCAAGTTCTACCGTCAGGTAGCGACACCTTTCTACTCGCCAGTTTTTCTCTGCAGACCCTAGTCACGTAGGAATCTGTAAGATGGCGCCACATGTGGATCAAAACGTACCGACGGGACTGACGTTTCTCTCGACGATATGTGTTCTGCTAGATTATATTCCTAGGTTATGTGATCAAACAAAAATATACAAAGAATATTTCCGCGTTCTGCAATAAGATAAGATAAAAGAAAAATGTCTGCCGTACTAGGAGGACGGTTCATCGCGAGAATATTATCGAAAAACAAGAGTAAACTATGCCTGCGAGTAACCGCCGCGAGATGGTGGAGCACCGCTCCGGAAGAGAAAAATAACGCTGCGACTAACCTCTCGAGAAATGATAATATACCGGCTCCGGAACCCGGCCGAATACAGGCCGCGGTTCTCAAGAATTTTAAGGGACCACTACAAATCGAGAACGTGCAGATACCCAAGATCCTCGATCCCAAAGAGGTAAAGTTATTCCAAAATTCACCAATTTTCATGCACACTCGTGTCTTTTCTACGCCTTTCAAAAGCGAGTAGAAGCATAGCTTCCGAAGTCGATTTGGCTCTACTCACCTCCGCACTGTGTAAGCGAGCTCATATTTCTGCCACCAGGTGCTAATCGACGTTCATTACTGTGCCTTGAACGGTCCCGACATGCTACTGACGGAGAATTCCTACTCGTTTGAGCCAAAGCTGCCGGAGATTCTGGGCTATGAGATTGTCGGAGAGTTACTGCAAGTCGGAGGAGAAGCGGCCAAGGCAGGCTTTAAAATCGGAGACAAAGTTATCGCTCTCAACAAGGAACGGTTCGGTGGCTTTGCAGAGACCTGCGCGGCTGAATTTGGCGTGAGGATATATATAATCTTGTTTTACTTGTTCAAAATCATGTACGATTTGTTAATATTATCGTCAACTTATCTTCCGGGGTCTTATAATTTTTTTTCTGCTTTCGAGGACAATTACAATGCTGGTAGCAAGTCATTCTTCTCATTATTAGTCACTTGTTTCAATCGAAGTTACTTTTTCCAAGATTTCATCACTCAAGTCATTTTTCTGGTCACAATTTAGTCACGCACTGCCGAAATATCTTTTTTTCTTTCAAATCTATTCGATATCATGCAAAAACAAATCTCCGTCTCTAGAAATATTAGAGTCACCCATATGAGGCGCCAGTTAGGTATTAGCGTGCAATAATGTACAAAAGTACACGCAGTTTTTGACCAATCTTGTCAGTTTACCAAATTCAACCTATACCCTCAGTATAGGCGTTTTCATGCAAGGCGATGAACACACTAGCAATCTGCTTGTGAAGATGCTTAACTGGTGTATTATCTTTTTTTTTCCTCAAATCTGTTCGATATCATGCAAAATCGCCCTAAATTATTCTTGTGTTCTACTTCAATTAAAATTACAACCCATTGCAACGACTCTTTATCTAGTCACTGAGTTATAATCGATTTTTCTCAGTCACTTTCAGTCACTTATTAGTCACTTTTTGCAGTAAAAAACTCACTTTTCTCACTTACCAGCCCTGGAATGATTATTCTGTTTTTCTTTTGTGCCTGCCTCGATTGGATCACAATTTGCGAGGGTTCTCACGATTACCGCACGCAAAGCTCTCTCGCATTAGTTTGGCATGATCCAATAAAGAACATGACGAAACGATCTTGTTTCTCCGTATCGAACTATTCATTCGTTCATTCAATAATTTCAACAAGATGTGAGATCCACATTACGTGAAATAAGATGGAAGACATAATTATGGGGGAAGAAGAGAAAGTTCCAATTTAGACAATTATACAATTGGACAGGGTGCAATTATGCTAGGATCTCCTCCCTAGACCACCCCTGAAGGAGCAATAGCGAATGTTTAGTAGCAAATACGACGTCGTCGAGACGTTGATTTCTACAAGTTGTGTATTGGAATAATCACAGAATACTGTGTGAAATGGGCATAGCAGGATCATAATTTATGCAATCCTAGAGTCTGTAACAACGACCAGTTGGAACAAGTGGGAAGCGGTGAAAAAAAGTAACTGGGAACCACTCTTGCAGTAATTATAGCCCATCTCATTACCTCTATCCACTCAATTCACACATTTCCTTAGTCTTGGTCAATTTCAGCGAGTCCCATTTTCTGTAAATCAAGGACATAATCAGATGAACAATCCACAGGATATTTGGAAAGTTCCAAGCACCGTTAAACTCCTGGATGCGGCATGTCTGCTGGATAGTTACGCAACTGCGCTTATAGGACTGGAGAAAAGAGCCGCCATACAGGAAGATGACATGGTTTTGGTCAACGTCGGACTCGGAGGAACCGGCCTGGCCGCCGTTGATCTCGCAGCGAACGTCTTCAGGTCGCAGGTTCGACACAAAAATCACCTCTGCCTCTTAATATTCACGAAATTTGAATCAACTTTTTTTATCTCAACAGGTGATTGGAGTTTGCTCAACGGAAGACAGGACGACAATGATCAGAGAAAAGGGAGCCTTTGCGGCGCTGAAATTTCACGACAAGAAATTAATGAAGCAGCTGGCTAGCGTCGCAGCGGAAAAGGACATCAAGGAGATTTTCGAAGGCGTAACCGGCGATAATTTCAAAAAAGTTTTATCCTGGTGAGTTTAAAGCCGAAGAACCACCTGATAAGGATAAATCTCATTGCTGTGTCTCAATTTCAGCTTCACGGACGTCTATAAGTCTGGTTTGGTGAAGGATCTGCTTCACGACAGCGAGTTTTCAGTCGTCGTACAACACCTCTCCAGAGAAGGTATCTCCTAGTGTATAATTAGGTTTTATTATAATTCAACGGCAGAGCATCTCAATTTAATCATAGTCTATCTCACCAAGGACGACTCATCGTCGCTGGTCTAGCAAACTATGACAAAACTGCGCAGTCAAGATCGTTTGGCGTCACTGGCATCAGCCTCGATCAGTACAGGAAAAAGGATCACGAGCTCTACCGGTAAGGGGGAAATTTGAATCTGGAGAATTCTAAAGATGAAACGAATAGCAATAGCCTATTGTTTTTTCATTCTTCGAAATATAGTTCAGCCGGAGATGAGGTGCTGGAGTTTTTCGAGGAGGGACTGATCACCCCGTCCCATTCGCTCGTCGCTGGTCTCTACGAGATAAACAGCGCGATGCAGTTTATAAATGATAAAAAATCGTCTGGCAAGGTGAGTTGATCGTTTTCGATCTTGTCGTCGTAAATTGTGAAATTAATCGAATTTTAAATCCCACAGGTCGTCATAGACCTCAAGAACAAACAAATCTTCAATACCGAGAAGGTAGACTAGTTACTATCACCAAAAAAACCTAGATCCCGATTTGGAGGGACTTGAACTTGTATTATATACGAATAAGCTGAGATTTCGAACGACGGAAAAGATTCTAAAATCAATAATTCTCTGTACATAATAACGGGAGCTTAAATTCTCCAACTTTTCCCCGTTGTCGGAGGTGGTGAAAATTGCGAAAGGGATTGTGTAATTCGGCCCGATCGATCTGGTCCGGGTTCTGTCGATCCTGCCGACTATAATAAATCAAACTACATTATACCGTGTTGCAGTTACGTGGGTCTTTATTTTCGCTAAACTCGGTCTCGTATAATTTTCGGCTATTGAAAGCATAACGCGATTTTTGACCATTTACGCAATTCGTTCAATTGTATATATATTATAGCTGATATTAAATTATGGTATCAATAATGACGAGGATAATTGTAGAGCCGAAACCATCCGTCGTACGTCGAGTAGCCTTTGGTTACGACATGTGAAATTGGCCCAAATTGTATAAAAATTGTAAGATATAAAATTTAAATTCCTATAACGAGGTGAATAATGAATTGTAAAGAATGAATTATATCAATTATACTTTGAGAGTTTTAGATTTGACGCATTTCGTCAGACAATAAAATTGCGTCATCCATACAACCACTGATAAAGTACGCTAAGAAATGGGTACAGTTTGAATTACAGCCATGTTTCGGATCGACACAATCAAGGAACGCAGGCTTCAGGAATCAAGGTTACAGGTAATTTCACGTTACCGTCGTGGCTATTGACAGTGGAGGATAATTAGCGGTTGCTCAATATACCCAATTGGAGCAAAGTGAAGAAATAATGAATAAAATCTTTCTGGAGACTCCAACGGTACATATCCACGTTACAAACGATAAAACACCGTGTATACAGGCGATATCTGTCAAAAGTTTAAAAAATCGATACGACACGTTCGAAAAATTGATGGGAAAGACTTTTCACTCGGGTAATGAAACTAAAATTGTTGAAATATCGTGGTGGCGACTGGAAAGAAGAACTGGAATTAGTCAGGAATTTTCTATTTTCGGGTAAAATCAGGAAATTCTACCGATTCAGAGGGAATTTTTTCTTGTACTTGATTTTTGTGATAAATATTTGAATAATGGATGGTATCATCCAGTATCTTGTATCCTGGCGTCGACTCGAATTTTATAATTTCGAAAACACAATCCTACCATGTAGAGAATCACACTTGTTGAAATCTAGGTCGAGAATTTCTCGTTTTTCATGCATTGGAATATCTTGACATTATTTGGATTTTTTTTTGTTCAAAAAGAAATGGGAATAATGCATTTTTGGCCGGAAATGTCAGGGAATTTCATTTCAGGGAAATTGTTGTCATCGTGAATAGAAGAAATCCAAAGCTGATGCAATCTTGATTTTGACCTTAAAAAACCATAAACTGGGATGAATTTTTTATAGTTATGAATACGTATCGGACTAATCGACGATCCAATTCAAATTCATTTGTCGTTCACCGAAAGAAACTGAATCTGAAAGAAGACTAAGAAAAACTGATGAACGGTATTCAATATTTTTTCTTCTTTCACTCGGAAAATTTAAATATTTTTTCTCAGTATTCTCTGCGGTTAACGAAGAAAATAAACTCGCAGACAAACAGTGGCAGACGAGTGAATTTGAATCGGTTCGTCGATTTATAGTCCGACATGTTCGTCAATATAATACATTTTTTGTCAAATATAATCCTCAAGGAAAATTTGTTTATTCAGATAACTTTGATTCGAACATAAATTTCGATCTCAATATTACAGAGACAGAGAGAACAACGGATAAGGAACTTTTGATTCCAATTCCAATTCGACGATCGAAGACTCTGTAAGATTGATTACTAAAGGTTGATTACTTATTTCTGGTGCTTATATTTCATCAAAATGTTCGAATACTAGCATAAATATGGATTGAAGAAGGTCTAGGATACAGTTTTTCAATAATTAATTAGTTCCAAACCAATTTATTCAAAGGTTGAAATGTGTTTTTACCATTGGAGCAATTTATGGCCAAAAACGGTACTGAGGTGGCCAAAAACGGTACAGCATCCTTAAAGCCCGTGTCCCACGACGCGCGGCATGATTAGGTATTACGTAATCGACCCCGAGAGCGCGAGGATGGTCAGAAGAATAGGTACAGCGTACAGTGTACAGCGAAATGGAAAGGTATCCTAGATCATATACTCTTCTTTGAGGGTCGTCGCCGCGGACGCATACATATTGTGCGACCGCGGCGGTGGTGTACGACTTTCTTACACTATATACAACGCAATAACTAGGTTTTAGTATCGTGTTTCAGCAAGCAAATGTCATTGGGTTAACTATACCGCGTTTAATTTAGATTTAAATCTTCCGATGGTTTACGCAAAGATGATGCTTCTGACCTACACTCAGACTCAATACAGTGACCGCGGGGATAAATTCGTGGGAGGCGATTCATTTTTCTCTTTTATAGTTTATGTCGGTAGGTTTCGTGCTTTCGTCATTCGACTGATCGATGGTCAGCGGGCAACAATGGGCGGCCCCGGAATCGGCGGTCATATAATTCAGGATCCGATTAAAAGCCGTTCAACCGGTGCTCGGGGGCTCCGTGTCCCCCGCGAATGTATAACGAAACGACCGTTTCCGAACCCACCAATTGTCACGGGTTGCCGATGTCGCAATAATCGAACCGCGCACGAGCCACGGACTGTGCACCTCGTGGGTGGTTGCGATCTCTGTTCCATATCGTAATCGTTGCGTGCCATGCCGTTCGTTCCTGGTCGTGACCTGAACGAAACAAGACCTGGCTGTAATCCGTACAGCACACATACGGTGTTGCGCGGACACGCCTAGGCCGTAACGTATAAATCTGTTGCAAAATCTTGATCCGCGGCACACGCCGAGGTTTCTGACGTGAAAAAAAAAACCAACCAACGATATACTCTATCGATTTCATTCCTGCCAAGTGCCCGCATATGCATACGTGATGTTGCCCATGCCCACGTAATTCTCCGTCTTGTTGCACATTACGTGCGTACAGACGTAACAACAATATCGATACGTATAGCCACTTTGTTCGTTCGTTATTCACAATCGTACCAAGGACACCGGACCCCGTGGGCATGGGCGTGGTGCAGGTTGCTGTAGCACGTCGAATTCAGTGGCATTGGGCGATATCAGTCCGCGCGATACACAATCGGAGTGTAACCGAATGGTTGAGGATCTAAGAAGGAGCGAATCGCACTGAGATACTTTTTTAGTGCGAATAGTTGATCAATGTTTGACGTGTTACATCGAAAGTAGAGAATAAAACGGAAAAAAGGGGGACTGCAAGCTCGAAATTCCGAACGACTATGCGCCGAAAAGCCATAATTCCGAATTTGAAAAAACGGAAATAAGAGTTTTGCACGGTTTTGCCGAATGCTTGCTGCAAAACGTTATTTATTATGCTTTTGGGTACTTTTGAATTCGGAATTATGGCCTTTCGGCGCATAGTCGATCGGAATTTTGAGCCCATCCCATTCCACGTTCACCATATTGGATTTCCGTATGTTTTTGTCGAAGACTGTTATGACAATGTCAAACTTTGATACGTATCTACGAATAATTATCCTTCCCCCTCTCTTTTTTCCGTTCTCTTCTCTACTTTCGATGTAACATATGTCAAACTTGGATTATAGAGTTTCACCAACTATTCAGACTAAAAAGTCTCTCGGTGGTGGCTTGTGAGCAGTCTGATTAGCAGTTTTCTGTTCCCTTTGTCCACCTTGTAAACGGCGGTAATTAACTCGTGCAATCGACCACAAAGTTTTTCGCCGTCGACCAGCTGTCAATAATTAAATTGATATCCGGCTCGACTGGCTTGAAGCAATTGACCGACGGTTCCAGAAATAATGGTCAATGTACCTTTTTCCCAACGATCAGTCACTTTTTGTCCCAGTCCCGGTAATCGTACGCGGTCATTTCTTTGTCCGTTTGAACCTCGGCTCTGGTGTCGTACGAATCGCCAATAAAGAGGCAAAAGGTGCGAGGGTGGTCGTGGAACCCAATTGACTCGGTTATTTCGTTTGTTTTTCACCGGGAACGTATCGTTCGAGATCTCATGTCCCGGGGCTTGCCGTGCGCGACTTTGACGAACCGGATGCTTTGCAGATAGGCGACCTTCGCGGCATATCGAACGACATACCGACGCGGTGTCACTTTGGATCGAACAAGGACGTCGGGAACAATTTTTCGATTCAAATTTTGTTCGAGAAATTGTTTTACCCCGGGGCAAGAGATCACGTTAAAGGTAAGCTTTAGTGGACATCATTCTTTTTTTTATTGCGACTGTATAGCTAATTAGCACAAGCCAACTATTATACTCAAACCGCACTCGAGACGATATTCTTCAAGGCTCGTGTTCCCTCCAGCTGTTGAAATCTCTGACCAGCGAGAGAGATAATTTTCGATAGGTTTTCACAAAAATTTGAATGTGTCCATCCAGATTGAAATACGAGCAACGACCTCATCGATGGTAGAGTTAATAATTGGCGTTGAAGAAGAAAATCGAGTCGCCATATCATTAGAAAATTAATGGTTTCCGTAATTGTCCGGCAATCATCTACAGCCGCTCGTTTGGGAGTCACGGTGCCTAGTTCTTTTCAGAAAATAATCAAGCAATGCGGAAATGACTGGAAAAATACTCCTAATCACACGGCAACTGCTACATCAGTGAAATTTATTTGCGTCAGAGTTCACCCTGATCAATTTATAGTTGCTACGGTTGGGAAAGAACGCCAAATCGGATCATAAACTAGATTCCCTCAGGCCGCAGGCGTTTTATAGCGTCTTCTTGATATCGATCGATATATTGGTGAAGGTAATCGAGATGCTAGACACACCGCCACAGGTACATCTAATGGCGAGTGTTTCAGAATCTTCCTCAAAGTACAGAGTACAATCAGCCTTTCAGGCTGGATGAAATGACGCAAAGCCCATATACTCTTTGAACTCTTCGGCTCATAATGTCACGGCGATTGGCCAAGCTTCCAAAACGTGACATTTTAATCGACGATCGGGATTCGATAACGATTTTGAGCCTCAATTTCTGTTGCCATGCTGGCACACAAAGGCCGCAGACGACTGGCAAAAAAAATAACGAAAAAAACCCGTTTTGGACAATGAGCTCGTAATCAATTATGAATACAAACTCTGCCGGTTGATACAGATGGAGAGAAATGAGGCATAATTAATCGACTAATCGTTGGGCCAATTAATAAATAGTTTGTACAACGGCCAAGTCACGTTGCTGCTTCCAAGAGGATAATCTCGATACTCGGGGTACGCAGAGAGCTGGCCTGTACCAGCGTAGTAGCATAGGTTTCGATTCGATAACAGAACGCCCACACTTTCACCGATTCCACAACCTTGCAGTCAACGTTATAGGCACGATGTGCGGGGGGGTACCGATAATTACGGTACGAGCATTAGTGGGTACCAATTGAAATTGGTGGAATTAAGCCTATGGCGCTTCGCTCGCGGTGGTGATCGACAAAATTCGAGCATTGATCCGTATCGTCTTATCTGTTCGTGTTGGTATAATATATCGCATTAATCGAATGACCGAATGACGAGCAATATACTATATCGTATATTGTATAACGGTGCCGGTGCGGTTGCGAGCCGCTCACAATACCGAAACTAAACCGCGATCAAAAATTAAATTGTGTAACAAACCGTGACGACCGGTCCGAAAACGTCCGCAGAGTTTTGTCGATCGGTTTATTTTTATATTCGCTTCTACAACGAACGAGGCGCCGGATAATATTTATTTATTCTACAGAGATCAGACCTTCCCTATAGTTGGTGGTAACAGGAATAAGACACCGGACCATAAATGTCAAACGCACCCACGGGGCACGGAGTCTCCGTGGTACACCTCAAGGTCACGTTGCTTGCCGATTTTACTATCGCAACAGAAAAAGCCTCCCAACATGTTACGATCGTGTGGTGAAGTGTAGAATCGGTACATGAAACTGAAGCTACACTTAGAAATTTCTGTATTAAGTTTCATAAAAATACTTACTTTTGTATATTAAAATTCAACTTTTTCAATATCATTCAATATTTTCAAAATCATTGTGAAATTTCATAGCAAAGTTTTCTACTAACTTTCATATACAGAATGTTTTGAAAATTCGTCTGAATACTCATATGATATGAAAATTCATGACAATTTCATTTAAAAATGGGTTTCCACTGCTGCAATAATTGCTGAATCGGATCATAAAATATTGCAGAATCAACCAAAAAATTAAAATTTAACACTTTTAATCGGATGGACTATTGATAATTGACTGAAATACCTTTATCACTGAAAACTAAAAAAGAGTCATGGTATGTTTCGAATCTCCAAAACAGTTTCATAAATTTAATAGAACCATCAATATTGATAAAGTGATATTTCAAGATGTTTTATATGAATTTCATTTCAATCACCAGGATTTGTAAATTTCATTCCTGTCTGCATAAGAAATTTCAAGATATTTTCAACACTGTAGCAGCCATAATTAGCAGCCAAAAGTGCTGAACTCAATCGAAATGATAGAACGAGTCCAAAGTATACAATTTTTGCGAAATATTATGAAAAATGAATGATTTTCGAGCTTCTACAAAAATTATAGACAGAAATCTGTACTTCCTTTCAGTCTCAGCTTCGTAATCGGTACAACAGCCTCAACGGAAACGAAAAACCTATGCTAGTTTGATTTTGATTGGTGCCTGATGAATGCGGCTTAGTGTCCGCATAGCGGCGCGGCGGTTGACACAATGCGTGGATTCGACTCGGTTGTCACCGGCTGTTTACACGATGCGGGGTATAATAATGATTCACGGGGTCCTGATTACCGATTTTATCAGCTATTTTTTTTTCCAGTCGAGGGAGTGACTAATCGAATTCAGTTGCGTGGGCGTAAATTTGTCTCCACGATCGCGTTACCACGCTGCTGAATGTATTGTTACAACTATAATAATCCCTAAAATTTATGATGAAAGATTTTTCTTATTCCACGGATCCGTTTATCTGCTCTACTATAAAAACTATTTTTGTGTCCTAACAACTATAGATGTAGAAAAAAAAATGATCGATTGATTTCGCTCTTTTTTTCTTCATCCTCGCAAGTTTCTAATCCTTGGGGCCATATTTCACTGGTCAATTTACCGACGATACATGCTATCCAAATTAATTCTTTAACCCCCCCCCCCCCCCTGCCTGCTTGTTACACCACAAATTAAGTCCAAGGTGTTTGAAAAACCTGAAAGTCCTGGATATCTCGGGAAATTTCTCTTCTTCTGGAATATCCTTGAATTCTCAGGGAATCTTGGATCCTGACTCGAGTAGACACCCTGGGTACCCTTGAACACGTGATCGGTTTCTTTTTTTCTTTTTAAGATTTTGTGCAATTTTTACTTGAACAAAAATGATAGATTTTTGGTTCAAAATTATCCTAACCTAACCTAACCTAACCTCGGCTCTACTCGATTGTTACCGACATTCAGATATCTCCGAATATCCAAGTCCACGGAAGTAAATAGCAAAATACAGCTCTGTAGCGGAATTCTACACGTGATTCCGCACAGATATGTCCAAAAATATTTTGGATTTACTAAA
>JAFFZH010015648.1:6008-40040 GCA_018420115.1 Euura saliciscinereae | reverse complement strand
TAAAAAATGTCGAATTAAATCTTGGGCGATAATGGCTGGAATGCCCCATAGATATACACCTTTATACAATGGTTTCGTTTCTTATTCCCCATTTTATACAATTATTACACATATTGTATATTTTATACGCAATCAGATCGTCCTTGTTATTATATAACATCGTTTATAATTTTTCGCGATATTTATATCGAAAATACTAATTTTATTTGAGTCAAACACCTTGACCCACATAGTAAATAGTAGAGTAACGCTTTCTCTTTTACCTTTTCATGAATGAATCTATGCATACATAACATAAGATACTTTGTACCTTTTGAAATCCTCAATTTCAAGACTGAGAATTGTCCATAACTCTATTTGAAAGAAACTGAAATTCGATCTATTAATAAAAAATTAAAAAATCTAATAAATAATAATTGCCGTTTGCCTTTATTTTATTCATCTTCTTCTTCATTACTTTGTAAGGGGTTCATTCATTAATTACGTAAGGATGATTTTGGCGATTTTTGACCCCCCCCCCTGCCCCCATTTAAGGGTCCGAAGGTTTCTTCAAACCCCCCCCCCCCCCTCCTCTCTTACGTAAGATTCCATCTCGTTTTTCAGAATAATAAAATGTTGTTGGAAAAGGATCAGTTATACTAAATAATGCTATTGTGACCGGGATTATTGTTGAATACAATTTTTTTTTATCATTTAATTCTATTGTTGCTCGAAAATGAAAGAATCATTTTTTATTTTCTAAAGAATTGAAATAAGATTAATACGCGGGAACAATGTCCTATAATTATTATTTATAACATTTAAAATTGATAAAAATTAACACATTTAAGATTTTTTAATTTTAATAAACAATAATTTGTAAAATAAGATGTAAATGGAAGTGTACATTATAGAATGAAGAGAACCATTCGGCATCCGAAATGGAACTAGATTTCTGAAATTAAATTTCAACTTACAAAATATTACGCAAGAATGGGTTTCACCCCCCCTCCCCCCCCAAGATAAGGGCATGTACAGATTTTTTTAACCCCCCCTTCCCCTCGGGACCCTTACGTAATTAATGAATGGCCCCTAAATGAATAAATAAACAATAATAATAATAATAATAATAATAACTGAAAGTAGTCGGTACAAGGTATCAATAATTTTAATAACGTTTATTCTTTCAGATCGCAGAAAATGACAGACTACCAAAATGCGTATGCTATAGATGCATGTACAACTTGGAAAATTTCTACGATTTTCGAACAGCATGCGTTAACGCGGTTGCCTTACTTGAGAGGTGTCTACCGGCCTATCAATGCGACGACGTTAGTATTTTGGTGACCATTTTATCACTGACAATTTATTTTAATAAACCCATTATGATAATTAACTGTTGAGATGTATTTGTATTTTGGATATTATAAAGGTTGGAAATGGGGGGCAGCATCGTGGACAGTTTTCACAGCTGCGCTCGGAGCTCCTTAAGGACAAAGAAAATATGCCGATACTCATTCCAGAGGCCCCCATAGTAAATCCAAACGGAGCTTTAGGTACTCCGCCTAGATTGAATTCGGACGGAGAAGCGGATCATGAAATCGAAGAAATTCTCTACCAGGGTGTCAGCGATGACGGTAAATTCAGAATAACTGGTTGTGTAGAATACGATTGAATCGAGTCTCTAATATACTTTGATCTAGGTGGCGATGATCACGACGATCCGAAATCAGACGAGTATGAAATGGACATGGAAACAAATCCGAGTGATTTTTTGGAAATGACGTCAATAGTTACCGAAGACGCGGAGGATGGGGAGTCCGCAAATATTCAAACAGCCAACAACGAATCGACCCTGTTTCAACACACTTCGGAACAGCACGAAGTTTACGTGTGTTCTTTGTGCAATAAGGCTTTCAGCTCTAAAGGACACTTGTCGCTACATGCTAGAATTCACGTAGGCGCCGGCGATATCGTAGGGGAAAAAGTAATCACGGACGATCATACCTCGTACAAAAGACCCTATCAATGCGATTTGTGCAACAAATCGTATTCCACTGCCAAACACAGATGGGGTCACGTATCTACGACTCATAGGTGGAAAAAATTATCCATAATTAACGAGACTCTCTCTTTGATGGAATGAAGAACGAAACACTTTTCAATGTTTCAGGGGTCATCCAGCGGTGACATGCAGGTATTGTTCGAGGATTTATTCTACCAGAACAAACCTGGAGGAGCACATAAAGTCTCGTCACGCGGGACTTCCGCCTCCGCCGGAATTGCCAGCGCCTTACATTCAGCAAGACAATAAATTTCAGTGTAGAACGTGTCCCAAGATGTATACGAATGTCACGGATTTGAATAAACACAATCGAGTATGCGCTGGAAATAGAAAAAAGGAATCGGCGATTAAAAATTCAGCACAGAAGAAAAAGAATACAGTCGACACGTCGGATCTCTCCAGTATCGAATCTGACGACGGGGATAAGGATTATAGAGACGCCGAAGCTAAGCTTGCTAAAAATCCTCAGCTAACTATACTCAAACAAGCTTTGACAAAGAAGGACAATTTGAAAAGAGATCACGAAGAATCGAGGGTCAACCATAAGCCCAAGAAAATATCAAGGACTGGTACGCCGAGTCCTAATTTCATTCTTCTTCAATTTAAAGCACATAATAATGAATTTTTATCAACAGACAGCAGCGAGACGGATGGGCAGAAGAGATGGTACTGCGAGACGTGTCCCCAAAGTTTTACATCCGTGGACAGCCTGAAGGAACACGAACTCGTCCACGACGCCGACAAGCCTTACATTTGTATATTGTGTGAAAAGACTTTTGCGCTGAAATCGTCGTTGAGCAGACACATAGTTGCTTCTCACGGGGTCGATCCTAGTCCCATACTCGAAAGTGACAAATGTCTGAAGAGGTCTGCCAACAGACTCGCGGAGAGAAATGCAAACGATAGTAACAGAGAGATTAACGAGTCTTCGTTATCTCCTCAGGTATGAAGAAATTCTTGTTTCATCCAGTTAGAAGTTATTTGTATAAATAGTCGACGAAATGAACGATTTATATTGCAGGATAATCCCGATAATGAATCCGAGCACGAAAGCAGTCCTGAAAACATGATTGAAATCGAGACTGTATTCGTGTGTGAAATCTGTACCAGAGATTTCAATGATCGTGCTTCTTTGTGGCTTCATATCAGAGCGACTCACAAGGAGTACGCGGCATTCGCCTGCGGCGTGTGTTTGAAAATATGCTCAGACAACACTCAGCTGCTTAATCACGTCAACATGTATCACGGAGGTTCTAAGTTACAAGTTTCCGAACAAAGAAGGTATAATTTCATGAAAATAATCGCTGAGGTAGTGACAACGGAGATATCTGACCACGTTCTTCGTTCCTTTTTGTATCAGGTACAGCTGTACGATCTGTGGAAGACAACACGATTCGAGAAAAAAATTAATCACTCATGTCTCCATACACAACGTTGACCCTGGTTACGATCCAGCAAGCTTTGTACAACTTAATAGTAATTACTATAATGAAAATTTTAACAGCAACGAAGCTAACGATCAGGCCACAGAGTTCGATGGCGAAGATGGTGAAAAAATGGATTGCTATATTTGTTACAAGTCTTTTCCCAGCGAGGATCACCTCATACGCCATCAAAGAAATGCTCACAAGGTACTTACATCAATTAATGTTGTTGTTTTTTTTTCTTCTATTTTTTATCGACTATGCTTATTGTACTTTGAACCTGTTTATATCTTTTACTCTGATATTTCAGTCCGAACCGCTGGCACCAATGGGAGAATCTGCTGGAAATGGAAGCGGGACTGGTTCTGTGAGTGGTAATGGAAACCGAGCCCAGTATCATTTATTTTTCGTATGCGAATTATGTGGTAGTTCTCACCCAAGCAAATGGGAACGCTGGCTTCATGTCAGTAGTATTCACAGCAATGAGCCTGCTATTAGAGTAAGTTTTTTTTAGTTCTTAGTCATGCGTTTCTTTCTCATAAATACACCCCTGGATAAAATCTTGTTTCCAATTTTTATTTTTTATTTTTTTGTTTCAATCTCACCAAAGGCCTTCAAATTATTTCTATTCTTACTCAAACTTCCGAACTGCAGGAATTTTCTTCTGTTTAATTTATCTTCGGAAACGCTGTTATAATATTATTTTGTGACTTAGGAAAAAAAACGCGCCTGTACTAACTGAAAATAATTTTGTCCTTTTTCAGTGTGAACGTGACTCTTGCGGAAAAATTTTTGCTACCAGATCACTGCGCAACGATCATGTTCAGCATCACTCTGCTCAAGGCGCGTCTCCGAATACTTGTGAAATATGTGGAAAACTTTGGGGTAGCCGTGTGGATTATTGGAAGCACGTGATGGGTGTTCACTCCGATACCGTGCCTTTGATTTGCGGCGTTTGTCTTAAGGTTTTCCCGGATGTTATACAACTCAGTGCCCACGTGAAGACCAAACACTGGCCACTAACGAACGGGGATTTCAGCTGCGATATTTGCGGAAGACCGTATTCTAACAAATCGAAAATGTCTAGACACAGAAAGATCCACGGTCTAGACGTAGACAGCTACATAAATAACAGTATAAATCAGACTATTAACAATTCCGCAAGGATCGATCACAGCATTACCGACTCTGATCTGAACTGCGAGATGTGCGTCAATATGAAATTTACAGACTTGGAAGAACTGTGTAATCACAGACGAAATGTTCACGGTTTATTCCCGTGTGATTTGTGCAACAAATGTTACGGACGAACTTCGCATTTGTGGAAACACGTTAATCGTGTTCACAAAGGACACGAGGATGTCACCTGCAGGTACTGTCTGAAGACGAGTGCTTCGAAAGAACATTTAGCCGCTCATATAGCAAAGATTCACAGGTACGAACCTGAGACTAGAAAGGAAATCAGAGAATCGTCGAATTTCAAGTCACCAAATATTGACGACGATACACCACATCACTGCGAAAAGTGTAACAAAGGATTCCACAAACGATACTTACTTCGTCGTCATATGAAAGGGTGTCAGAACTACAGAAAAGATCCTGGGGCGTTGTTGACTCGTTGTAGGGCCTGCGAAAGGATATTCAAAGACCGTGCTAGTCTGCAAAAACACATTGAAAATCACCATAGCACTTACACTTGCCATTTGTGCAACGAAGACGTTACCTCAAAGCTTGGGATTATGACGCATAACAGAGTTCATCACATGAATCATCCCGATCTGACCTGCGATCATAGCAACTGCATGAAGTTATTCAGGACCAGAGAGGACTTGGAATCGCATATGAAAGATCACAAGTATCACAACACGCCGAATGTATGTGATTTTTGCGGTGATACCGTAGAAAACAAGCTCAAATTGAAAATGCACATATTGTCGCTGCATAGAAACGAGATTGGCGTATCTTGCGGCGTTTGTTTGATACCAATGAAGGATCCTAAGGAACTGAAAAGACACGTCGAAGAAGTACACGACCACATTTTGTCCAAACCAAACACTTGCCAAGTATGCGGGAAGCAGTACGCTTCCAAGTGGAAGGCATTTGATCACACTAAGAAGTGTCACGGGAAAGTATTCAGGACTTGCAAACAGTGTCTAGCTGTTTTTACCAAAGACGAGGAACTGAGGAATCATTACGCCAGTGTTCACAATGTTCCGAAAGATCAGCTCTCCGGGTTTGATTACAGATTAGAAACCTCGACTAGTAAACCTGACGAGTTTGAGCAGCCAGATTTGCACATTAAAGAAGAACCGGACGATATGGATTTCGACATTGACGCGGGCGACGAAGATTCCAACGACCACAAAAGAAAGAGGCCTTTGACCGACACGTTTGACTGCGATTTGTGTCACGAGATATTTTTGAACGAGGAAACATTGTCGCAACATTGTCGTAACGTGCACAACATCAATACTGCTAAGAAATTCAAAAAATCGAAAAAGGACAGCAGCGGAGCTAAAAGAAAAATGAGAAACAGAGAAAATTTCGAATGCAAGAATTGCGGAAAGCAGTTCTGCACAAAAACTCTATTCTGGAATCACATAAACGCTTGCACTAGACGCAATAGTGCAAATAAAGATAGCAACAACGGTAACAACAGCTTTCCGAGCTCGATTCTAGAAGCGCATTTGAAAAATAATAATCAAATCAAGAAAGAAGAGCCCGATCCGGTTCTGAACGAATCGTCAAATCTGAATATCCCAGACTTTAACTTGTTCGAAGATATAAACATGCAACTATCGGGTCAAAAACCTGTTCCTGATCTGATGCCAATATCTTTGGCTAAAGGAAATTCCAGCAGCAAATGTTCGCGGAAGGACTCTAGAAAAGTCTACGACGAATCTACGAACACTGAATGCGCGTGCGAAGTTTGCGGCAAGCAGTGGCCAGCCAAAAAACACTTGTGGCAACATCTGATTCGGTTTCACAGAGCCGAGGCAGCCGTTACGTGCGGGGTTTGCTTAAAACTATGCCAGACGTACGAGGACTTGGCAAAGCACTTGAAGGAAGCCCATCAATCGACTTTAACCGGCGAAGGAAACAACTTCACTTGCAAAACTTGCGGAAGATATCACAACGCGAGAAGCAAATTATTGCTGCATATGAGCATTCACATTAATTACAACGGCAGCGAGTGGTGTCAGAATTGCCATCAAGGGTTCGAGGACGCCGAAAAGCTGACCGAACACATGGAACATTGCACTGGGAAACAGGAAGAATTCGAAGATCACAGTAACGACATCGACGCCGGCGATAGGAACGAAAATGATAAGGGAAGTATGATAGATGACGATAACTCGCTAATGGAGGAGGTAGAGGAGGTGGAATTTGAATCCGAGGTTGAAGGAGATGCGACTGAGAATCACGAAGACAGTAACAGCGATAATTCGGAGAGTGAAGCTAGTAATGACAGCATTAGCGACGAGGAAGAAAATGACGATGAGGACGAGGAGGTAGAAGAAGATGACGGAGATGAGGAAAATGAAGTCGACGACGAGTCTAGATCTCATAGCAGAGTCACCGGAGATGTTAGTAGCGATTCTCAGAGCGAGAACGAGGATTCTGAGCATCCTGACGACGATATATCCGAGCACAGTGACAATGATCAAAACGATAAGGAGATAAACGATACAAGCCTTCTAAGCGGGACTGACGATACAACCGTCATGGAAAATGAAGACTGTAAAGACGAGGATCGTAAAGGGAAAGAAAAGACTGAGGAGATGGCACAGAGCCTGGATCATCGAACAGTAGATTCGGAGACGGTTAAGAAAGAGAGAGTGGAAAAAGGGGATTCTCAAGAAAGTCAAAACCAGTCGCATGATGAAAAGGAGTTTGAAGAAAAACCTTGCGAACTACAGAATCAAGCTCTCTTGAAAGAAGAACCTGGCGATTACTTGGACGACGAAGGTCCCCCTGTACTGAGCCCAATGGTACCATTACCCGTTGAAAATGACGTGGAAGACCAGGACACGGATCAGATTGATGCGGTAGAGCATAAATTGAGCCCGATGGTGGCAATACCTCCGAGCATTGAGAAGCCCGACGTTAAGTGCGAAATGGAGGAGATCAAGGATGAAATAGAGAAGGGAGAATCGTCACAGTCTGCTTCTATTCAATCGATGGAAATTGAAGACACTGCAGAGACGGGCGGAGATCAAGATGCGGCTGCAAATACTCTAACAGAAATACTGGGATCTGATTCGGATCACGATAAAGCAGAAAACGAACACCAGGATGAGGATGAAAATCTTGAAGACGAAGAGAAGGCTTCCGACGATGAAGAAAAGGGCTCTGATAATGATGGAAAAGATTCCGACAATGAAGAAAAAGCTTATGAAGAGGAAGAGAAAAATTCTGAAGATGAAGATAAAACGTTTGACGTTGAAGAAGTTTCAGAAAATGAGGATGCTGCTGTAGAAGAAGAAGAAGAAGAAGAAGAAGAAGAAGAAGAAGAAGACGAAGAGGATGAGGAGGAAGTAGGAGATGGAGAAGAACAGTCAGAAGATGATCATAACGAGGAAGAGATTTTAGAGAACTGCGACGAGGAGCAGGAAGAAAGTTTTGAAGAGATTCAAAATGTGATCGATATCAGCGACGAAGTGTTTGAGGAGAATTCTGACGGGGAAATCGAGGGTATGGAAGTGGATGAGGACACAGATACTGTAGAAATACCTAATTTAGACGGAACTGTACTTATGGTGGCCAATGACGCCGATGGTAATCAGATATTGATACAGCGAAATGTTTCCGACTTCCCGCATGACGATTCAAATCCTGAGGTAACCGAGTATATTATAGAAGATGAAGACGAATACGAAATAAGTAATTATGAGATGGGGTCAAACGACGAGGATGCGACGCATGAACAACAGTCAGACGATAATCCTGAGAATTCGGAAGACGAGAATAACGTAGAATCAGCCGAGAACGTGGAGTTATCAACGATCAGTGCCAAAAGTAAAGTGTCAAGGACGTAACTAAACTCTGTACAAATATAATTAAGAGATAATTAAAAAATAATAATAACGATAATAATTATTATTAATAATCGATAACGAGAATAAAAAATTTATTTTTAAACATTGTCGGTCGTGTGATTGTCTGAAAACTGTTTGCCGGGAAATGAATAAAGAATAAAAAACAAAAAAAAAAACATTGTAATTTTGTGGGCATTAAACCAAACTGAGTTTTATACATGCATTGAATATTACCAAAAATTTGTTCATTATAAAATAAAGCCCGTGGTCATAGGGGCCAATGTAGATTTACTATCAAATATAATACCTTGTTGTTATCATAGGATATTTTGAACGATAACTCAAAATTGATTGTAAAAAAAAAAGAAATAATAAGCCTGCAGTCTTCAAGTAACAAAATATTTTGAGACTTGATTTGAGCACAAGCGGTGAAGTACAATTGCGTAATCTCGTTATTACTATCTTTAAAAAAAAAAAAAAAAAAACGCCCTTCCTCCCATAGATACATAATTATTTATAATTTTCAATAAACGAAAAATGAAAAATGCGATTTAAAAACTCAGGGTTTAAACCTTTAAAATAATGAGGCGTAAAGTTAATATAATATGCGTGTGTATTACTGAACTCGTCATGCTATGAAGTATCCAGAATTGTTAGAATAATTACGAGTTGATGCCATATCAAGCTGAATAATGATATATCATATAATTGAGTGCGTTATACATTAGAAGTTAAAAAATAATCTTATTTTTCTCTTTAAGTATTAAGTTTAATCCTAAATCTGTTTTAATTTTTTCTGTCCGAGCTTAACTTTGTCAAGTATACTAATTGAATAATACTTTCGTATTTATTTGCCATATGCACGTATCGTAATTCCACACATCGGGTGTTACAGGCAGTCTAGATAATCTAGAATTTTCACACAACCTATCGACGTAAAATTTGTGAGAATCCGAATTCCTTTTCCTTCAATAATACTATTTCTTCTTATTAAATACTATAGCATGATACGGTTTGCCTCCATAAATTTTTGTACATAATAATTGTTTCGCATTGCATATAGCTTTTTGATGAAACGTGTTAATTGCTGATATTTTGATTAAAATCCATGCCTAATCTGTGGACAATGTACATCTTATTTTTGACTAGTCATGGATTATCTATTCCACCTGTAACATGAATATTATTTATTTTATTCATTCCAATAATAATTAGTAAATGACAGGTATATATCTTGTATATTAAAATTGCGTAATTAATTCACCTACTACGGAATGATAAAAATTTAATCGTTGTATTTACTTACCTTACCGATTTATTTACTTTGTTTAATATACTATACGAAAAGTTTGCTGATTTTCGACTCGTCAATCTTATTTATATTTGTCTCAATTTTTCACTCATCAGATTATTCTACGTATGTTCGAATACTGCAAAGGCAAAAGAGAAAAAAACAACTAGAATAAATCATTCTAACTACTACCTATAATAACTCTGTAAATATTGTAGCATATTGCTATGTCATTTAGGCGAGTATAGCTATTAGAATTAAATTTTTAAGTTGTGATAACGAAATGGAAAAACAGTCATACTATATTTTCGATTATATAATGACACTTGTTTTCGTTTAAATTTGAATAAAATAAATAAACAGATGAAATTGAAAGAAAAAAAATCATGATTATCAAATTGAAAAGAATGTCATTCAATGTATATTGTGATTGAGGCGATCAACTTCGTGCATAAACTGTTTAACATAAAAGCCTTCGGTAATTACGTTCAATGACTCGATACGATCTATGTAACATGAAAATAACTGAGAAAAAAAATCATCACCAATCGGCTTAGAAATTGAATTAGCTCAAACTATTGCAATAGTTGAAAATATGCAAATACTAGACTTTGCAGAATTAGAAATTGTTTCAAATAAAATGCCTAGAGTTAATTTGCATAATTTTCAAGTCTCATTTACGTTGTTTTTAATACCCAATAATTGTAGATATTATGAAAAAATTGAGAAAAGTATTTCTTATGAAACTCGTAAAAAAAACGTTATTTCTTGTCTCACACTCAAATCGTAAAATTTGTGATTTTAATCGATCCGAAATGGGAATCGAGTTTCAGTTTCAAAACGAAGTAAAAAATCAGTTCACAAATCACAAGAAATTTTAGATAGTAGTAAAATTCAGAAAGTAAAGTTGAATTTCTTCACTTAAATTGTTAAATTTAACTATATTACATTATAATTAGCGTAGGACAGAGGTATCAATAAACTTTTGTTTTTCAAACGTTAGTGAATATTTTTTTTGTGTATTTTTTTTTTTTATTAAGGTAGGTCAAAGGTAATATACAGGCGATGTAAATTACTTTTTGCCAGCCAGAATGATACCGTCGTATTTCTGTTGGAACCACTTCATAGCGTCTTCCTTGGTGAGTCTGTGCTGGAAGCCAACTTTGCCGGTCTTCCTTCTCCTATGCGCTACGTTGAAGCCTGAAACAGTAAAAAACATTCAGCTTTTAGTAAACGTCGTACGGACGAGACAAGCTCATCAATTTCTTACCAGGACGTCCAAGCACGACGTAGAAGTCAAGACCGTAGATACCGATGCTCGGATCGTACTTGATTCCCAAGTCGATGTGTTCCTGGATACCAAAACCGAAGTTTCCTGTACCGGAGAAGTTCTCTTTGCGCAATTCGTATTCACGCACCTAGAACAGTGAAAGTGGGATAATTAGCGACGTGGTAAAAACACGAATGTGTCAGCCGCTCCAGAAGATATTCGACAGAAAATTACCTTCAGACCACGTTCAAGGATCTCTTCAGCCTTTGCTCCTCTCACAGTGCAGTGGACTGCGATCTTTTCGTTACGACGGATACCAAAAGAACGCACGGTGTAACGGGCCTTTGAGAAGACGGGCTGCTGGCCGGTTAGCTGTTCCAATACCTGTTCAAATTTCGATACGACGATCAAACAAAAGGCGCTAAAATGGCGGCTAACGCGTTCGGATTTTAGAATAATTGTAACTCCTCTCGAGTAACACCCCCAGTAGAAGAAGTGGGCATGAGTTGCAAATGAGAAGTAATTTTTATAGCACATGCTCGGATAGAGCTGGTAAACATCGCTTATAGCCAGGGACATTTACGATACCAGATATAGTGCGATTGTTTAATTGTAGAAAAATCGTTGTAGACTATTTACCTTGGCGGCACGGGTCAGTCTGTCACCAGATTCTCCGACACAAATGTTTAGGCAAAGTTTGCGGATTCGCACTTCGCGCATGACGTTTTTAGACGCATCTTTCGGCTCCTTCCTGGTCTTTTTCACCGGAACTTTTTTGACGTCCTGTAACGAGAGAAAGAAATATCTAATTATTTGCTAGGGAACCGCGTCGCGATATAGAATCTAGATGCGAGTCGGATTCGAGGTTATTTCGGGCACGATATACGCTTGTCGAAAACAAACGTGCGAATGTATGTCCGGAGGGGCTTGAAATTATGTTTACAGATCGCTTCACTCCCGGAACTATTGTCGCTAATATCAGCGGAATACCGTCCCCCGCGTTATAGCGATTTTATTGTTTCGTTTGATCCAACGATCGTCGAGATGTTGGCGGATTATTATTTCTAATTTAACGTTCGACGTGCACTCACCGCCATGATGGAGAGAAAAAAGGTTAAGGAACAACTACCGTGCGAACTCTAATGGAGGATGGTTCAACTATCGAGATAATGGCGCGAGTGTAGTTTCCGGTTCCGTTATTCGGTCTGTATCGTCTGCTTCGGTAAACGTCAAACTTTCTGACATTTTGGGTGTTTTTTGAACCGTGGAAATGGAGGAAACAAATAATCAAGAAAACCTGGACGATCCTGAAGAACCGTCCGTCACGTCTACCGATCCGAATGAAAGAAAATTAGCTAGAAGACTTCGAATTCAGAGAAGATTAGAAGCGCTTAGAAGGTCAGTCTGATCATTCTGTTTACAACTTTCCATAGCAACTGGAAATTATATTTCTTCTAATATCGATTTATTATCTGCTGATTATACGCTAATACAAATATAATCGAATTCGCTGTCGACGTAATTTCAACGTGTCAATTATAGTCAATTATTGCCCTTATTATTATTACCCTTCTGTACGCATACCTTCGCTCATAAAATTCATATTTTTCAATATTGAAGCTTCCTCAGATTAAACCTTAACAAATATCGATGATAAATGGGTGCGTGATGAATAAATACAAATTTCAAAAACCATAATAATTATAGAATCAACTCCAGGTGACCGTGAACAACAATGCAAAATTATCAATTTTCAAACGCCACGTGACGTCACGTAGTACCTCAGTCGCCATGTGTTATTCTATTGGTCATCGTTGTCCGCAGCGCCGCCAGACGGTATAACTGTGCGTTGAAGGTACTGTGTGACGCCACACGCGACCGGGAAATTCAAACGCTGTATTAGAAAAACTTGATTTACGTGAAAAACAATTAGGTGCAACGTGTTTTTCATCAATCCTAATTATCAAATTATCGGATAAGAGAATAAAAGAAATTCATGAAACTTCCCTCTATGATTAATCCTGTATTTTAAATGTAAAAATGAAGTTCGTTCTGTGGCAGCAATCATTGACGAATTTTTTGAATTTTTATTTACATGTTTCAATTTGTAAGAAGAATTTTCTATAATCACTTACCTGCTAGATTTGCTATTTTTCAAACTGGATATAAGTTGAACACGAGTCTTTTGTTTTTGTTTCCTTACTTCTTCATTTCTCATTGTTATAATAAATTTCAGACAAGACGGCGTAGAAGAGGAAATCGTCATAGAAAAATCTTCTTCCGAAAAGCAAATCGATGCCAGTGCAGATCTGTTAGAAAAACTGATTTCAGAAGGTGAAGAGGCTGTAAGTTTCATTATAAGACTTTCCTCTCACAATGAGTCAAATTTGTTATACAGCTGGCTTTTAATTTCTGTTTTCCAGATTCTGAATGTGAAAATTGCAAACGATGCCAGAGAGGTACAGAGGCGAAATGAAGAGAGTCAAATCCGGAGGAAATTGTTGTCACAATTGGAAGAAGAGGCTCGTCAGAGCATGGAAAAATACAATGAAATCAACGCTAAATGGTCAGGAATATTGGCCTCAAAAGATCCTCTGGATATTCACTGTGAAATGAAATCGCAGAATGCCAAATGTCTCGAGATTCTAAACGAAAAGGATCAACTCATTGCGGAATTGAAACGAGAACTCGAGGACACGGATCTAAAGTTTGCTACCGATCAACAAAAGCAGAACGATATCAATCTGCTGATGGAGAGAATCGATAATCAAGTTAATCCTTCGACCAGCTTCATTCCCAAACAACCGTTTGGATTATCCCTAAAATTTATCTGTTTCGTTTCACAGATCAATACGATATCCAAGGCTTATCGTAGAGAATTGGTGCTCATTGACAAAGCAATAGAGTCGGAGCGTAAGCTGCTTTTGGCTACGAACGCGAAGAAGTGGGAGCAGCTGTACAAGCAACGTAATCAGAATGAAACCGATGGAATTGAGACCAGAAAACAAATAATGCGAGACTACGACGTCGAGATGAAGAGGGTGATGATCGAGCATCAGGAAGAGTACAGAGCTCAGAAGATCTGGTTCGAGACGGAGTACCAAAAATTGCAACAGGAACTCCAGCAGATGAAATCAATTTGCTTGATGAACATTGAAAAACTGGATTATAGCTACTCTGTGCTAAAGCGTAGAGAAGATGAGAATACTATAATAAAAAATCAACAAAAGCGAAGGATAAATAAGTACGCGATGTGTGAATTAATCAATTTACCGAATACTAAGAGCGACTCAACACTTTCAGACTGCAAGACATTCTCAACGGATTGAAAAAAACTTACGTAGAGTTGGAGGAAAGCACCAGAGTCGAGATACAAAAACTGACCGAACAAGTAATCAAGACTCATAAAAGTATCCTCGAATTGGAACAGAAGTCTAATCACTTTACAGCGATCAATGAAAAGCAGTATCTGAAGATATGGGACATGAATGCTAACAGCGTTGGCGATCTAGCGAACAAAGTATATTTTCGAAGTCTTTTTTACTTTGTACCACCAAAGTGGAAATGTTGAAAAGAAATCTTTTTTTTTCACAGATTTTGACTGTGGATCGAATAATCTACGAGAATACATTAGGCGTGGAATGGGAACCACCGGAACAACCGTTACTGGCCAAAGAAGACTTGCCTTCGTACTGCGGAGCCGTTCGTCAAATTGATCGAAGTATTTCTACTCGAATTTTCTCTGGTATAATTGTGAAACGATACTGAGAATTTTTATTGTTTCAGGAAAAGCAGAGGCTCAAGAAAGACGTAGAAAGTGCGAGCCTTACGAGGCTGCGACGACCCTGGCGGAAATAAACGCGGAGAGACAATTATTGCACAATATTTTAAGCCAGATATCTGATCATACTGGATTCCTAATCGAGGACCGACTCAGAGAGTTACTAACTTCGTACACGGTCGATGACAAGAATATCATCAGACTCGATAACGTTTTTCAAGTATGATTATCATACAAAATTGTATTTTAGATTTTCTCCTACTCCTCATTTATGATTCTGATTCTAGGCCCTATCGATTAAATCAGAGAACGACATCGATACAATGATGAATTTCTTTCTACCATACACGTACTGCCCTACGTGCACAGCTTTACCACCGAGCTATTATAGAAAGTCTAGCGAAACATTAGCCACAGAGTATTCGGACGATAGGTAATCCCCGCAAGAATATACTTCAAAGTTCGTGAAAATAAATGAATAATTGTTGATAATTGTAGCGATCGATGTATGAAAAAATGCGATACAGACGAGGAGGACGTTGCCATTGAAGCGTGCAAGGAAACTTATTCAACGAGCAATATTCTACCTGAATTGGAATCTACTAGTACCAAAGGTCGCGGTATGGGAACAAACTGTTACTGCATAGTCCCCACAGGCCCAGAGTCAGGACCGAAGGAAGGTTTGTTTGTTTTTTCTCAATGAATTGCTTCTACTCTTTTTTGATTATTTTCTTGAATATTTGTCAATTGTTTCAGGCGATTTCTATCGAAAGAGAAATATAGTTTGCGATAAAGGTCATCCTCTGATAATTCAATCTGTATGCGTGACACGAGCGTTGAGAGAATTATTAGCAAAATATCACACAGCTGAAATCGGTGAAGTTCCCATGACTTTCAAAGCGAAATTGAGTCACCGAGAATTGACCATATCGAGAAACTTGTCGGTGAAAGACGTTACGGAGTTCTGGAAACGATATAGAGAGATTTTTTCTAACAAGAAAGAAAAACTTTGGGACGGACTGCTCATAGGATTACATAAATATCACGAGGTTCTAAAAGAACGTCACAAGCTGAACGACGAAACTAACAATCTTCGAAAACAAAATTCTGAACTTCGTAGACTCCTAGAAATTTATATGCTAAAGGTAACGATCGGTGTTATTCAACCAACTCTACTCCAAATAATCAATCGAATTCACTACAGCCTGATCACGGCGTGACCCTACCTCCGCTGGAACTCGCATCGACCAGCAGCATCGAATGATTCAAGTCTTGGATTAGTAGTAAATTAATTTTTGAGAGAAAGAAAAGTGGACGTTCAAAGCATTCAATTTCTCTTGGATTCAAAGTCGTTCTAATTATTTAAACCAAAGTATGATGTACAGTTGATCAAAAGGAACGATAATTGAATTAGCACGTAAATTTGAACGGATGAATTTGTATCTCAACAGCAACAACAACAATATGAATATAAAAGTCAACGTAAATTATGTGTCATTTTCGTATCCACCGGGTATAAAATTGTTAGCTAACGATTTAATGTAGGAATCTGGTTTGAGGCCGTTCTTTGCCTTCTTTCTGTAGGGAAAGAATCTCTTGTTTCCATGACTCTTCGTTCCGTTCATCTTCGCACTGTGCTTCTTCGACGCTATGTGCTGGAAAATACGCAAATTACAAATCAATTATCATATTCTCGATCAAGGATACAAGTTTAAAATACCTCGTCGTACTGGCCCTGAGAGTTGAACAACTTGTTGCAAACGTCGCAAGAGAGCCACGGGCTCTTCGATGTGATTTCCGATTCTGCCGTTTTTACAATTGTTTCGGATACCAAACCGGCTAGCGAAGCTTTTCCGTCGCCCCACCCACCTAAGCATCAATGTACGGTCAACACTATCTATCTATCACACCGTGTTTACACAGCTTAATGTGATAATAAATCAGCTTGAGCACTACATTCATGCGACAGAAATGGTAATAATTAATTGAAAATAAAGCAATCAGATAGTAAGAAGGAAAAGGGTTTGAAAATCGTGCGTAGAAATTAAATAGAATACATTCGATGTCATTAACTTAAACTCGTTCTTTCAGTTGATCCTAACAAATGCAGGATGTGGAGATTCAACGCGCAGCTATGAATGAAAATTGAAAAAAAAAAAATATATTGACTCTTATTACAGTGATTTTATTATTAATTTTTTTTTCTCTCCAACTTATTACAATCAATGTAAACGACAATGTTAAAGAGCTGTGGTGCAATCCATTCAACGATTATAATATAAATATAAATATAATATTAATATACAGTCAAAATATCTTAAATCTAAACATGCCAAATGCGTTAATAAGCGAAGAAATAAATATTAAATATAGTAACAGTAACAAAAAAGACGCAAGCATAAACAATAGTGCAACAAATAAATATTAATAAACATACTATACTATAAATAACGGTATAACGACAGTGATTAATTATTGTCGGGCAGATCTGAGATATTTGTCTACAAAAAATTTTCTACAACACAATTGTTCCACGTAATAAAAATCTCGAGAAATTGTTTTCACACAACCTTTCTACAATATTTGTTCTATAACGTCGAAATAGTTTCAAGTCTCAATTCTACCGAATAATTGCAGGGGACAGTTTCCGCAGAGTCTTGAGTAAAATATTCTTCATACGTATAATTTTTTTTGCTCCAGACTCTCGAAATTGAGTCAGTATATTATTTTCTGTTCACAAACATAACGTCGAATGACGAACGATTGCGAATTATTAAAATAACACTATCCATTATTCATCGAATTTATTATCTATCAATAAATTTTCATAAACGATAAGGCACGAGCTTTGGATGAGTATTTTAGCAACCCTGACCGCGTCTCGACGATATATTTGTGAAAACAAAATAGTCTGTCGATTCGTGAACAATTCTGAAACCATTACTCGGGACTCCGCGTAGAAACGATCTCACAATTATTCTGTGCAACCGGATAACGTCGAAATATCATAAGCAGATTCCGTATAGAAATTTCTTTGGATTTTCATCTTGTAAAAAACCGCGACACGTAGATCAGTTGCACTGTAGGAAAACTCGTGTAGATAGAATTTCTTTTGCGTGGAAAAGAAAGCGTACAGTAAAATGTTAATAAATAAACATAGAGAAAAGAAACAGATTAGAAAATGTAGAATATGGTCGACTAGAGTAATTTACATCATCTTACACAGGTGAAAAATAAATGTTATCAAAAACAGGAGACAAGCAACGGTGAAAATGGTCAAACTTAAAGTAACTACTAGCGCAGTGTTTCGACCTCCCAATATATCCATGTAAAACAATCTTTTACACCTATTCAAGCTATACGATTTTGTATTTCTCTGAAGGTGTGGCTTATTACCTTTCACAGCTTTCTTCTTGTGACGATTGCCTGAAAAATAGGAGAACAGACTCAATGAAATTAAATAAATTCATATCATCAATTTTTCTCGTACCGTTCAGGTGGGTCTGTAGCTGTTGTATAGAATTCAGTGAAACGTTGCAAACGTTGCATCTAAGTCCGTTAGTTTCTTGATCTTTGGTAAAAGCAACTTTGGTATTGTCCAGGGTAGCCATAATAGCCTTAGATTTTACCTGGCAAAAAAATTTATTTGAAAAATTATATTCGATCCCCGACGAGTTGCAACAAATATAACGAACCTGTTTAGCGTGTCTAGCCCCTTGCAAGTGCGCGTCGAGGACAGTTTGGCTGGTAAACGAAAGGTCGCAGTCTTCGCAACGAACGTGCGGCTTCTTCGTAGGTAAATTTCCCATTATATTGTCGACAACCGCCTTTGTAACTGGGTCACTGATCGGTCCGTTCATCACGTTCTCTCCCGGCACAGCCATTATCGAAATATATTCTTTTCAGAACTGTGGAACAATTATATCTGAAAAATAAACACGAGAATATTGAAAAAAAAATTAACCTCCAACTCTCCGAAGAAGAGACTGGACGATCACGTACCGGCAACTCGATTCAGATAAAGAATTTTGATCATTCGATGTTAATTATCTCCGAGACTGTCCATCGGCTGTCGTTTTCCTACACAGTGTACAAATTCAATGATTCTATACGCAGGAGAGAGAAAAAAAACAATTGATAATCGTTCGTTGTCAACAGATTCGGGTTCCGCAATGATCTGTAGAGCCTATAGTTGTTGTGATAGTGCCATCTCTCATTTGTTCTCGCTTTGTACACGCCACACAGACACGCAGATGTACCGTGAGTTTCTCGCTATGCGGGCCACTCGGTGCGCCTGAAATAGGCAACCGTGGATCGTACATACGGTTGCCTGCTGTAGGTGCACCGAGTGGCCCGCATAGCGAGAAACTCACGGTATGTCGTATGCTTGTGAGATCGCGAGAGACTCGACGTGATTGGTCAGACTTTGAAGTCTTCCGAATCTACGAAAGGTAAGATAGAACCAAACTTTTTTCGCTCAACTTTACGGGGTGTGTGTAACGAGCGTAAGAAAAGTGTAAAGGGTGATTCACAATATTTCTTCGAGTCGGTACTAAAATTGATATTGTCGGCTAGAAGGGGTTGAAATAATGTTCGAATAGGTAAAATCGTAATTTATGAAGGTCATTCGGTCCAAGTTGGACGCTATTTGAACCAGATATCATTTAAAACCGATAATCTTCTGCTACGAAAGTGCCGGATGTGATGGCAGTCGCTTAACTCCCACGCGTATCCGGTTTTTATCGTCTAGTTAGACGATACGAATTTTGCGGGATAATGATTGTTGAATGATTGTTGCTGGTGATCGACGGTCCGGTTCGAAGGTGTTTCACAGGGCCGATGCTCGACGGGGGTCATAGCGGCCGGGATTGAGTGAAATCTCGTTGCCCGTCCATGAGGATGGACATAATTCGTTTCGACCAATCAGAATTTTCGGTGGTCATAGTCAATTTGCATTTATACTATAGCTATAGTCGGCTGTGGAGAGATATAGTAGCAGCCATCTTATATTTTGTGTTGAAGAAAAACATTATTTAAACAAATGTTTCGCGATATTCCGTGAAACTGATAAATGAGAGGCGTGCGCTAGATGAAGCGTACCTTATTTGCCACTAGACTGGATCACCACATTAGCAAAGGTTCGTCAAAACGCCTTGAAACCTTTTTATCCTATCGAAATCATTGAACCCCCGCGGTTTGGGATATATAAACGCGGAAAGATAGAGAATCCGGTTTTAGCGTCAAAATAATCTGCCGCCTATTGTTAGATTTTTAAAAATACTCTATACCTCAACGAGTGACAGTTTAACTAACGGATGATAAAATAATAAACCAATGGTATATCATTGCGATAGTTTGCCCGTGAAAAAGTTATGCAATCAGCTGATCACTTAGTACTACTCTTCTGTCACTTGTCAAAAATAAATGTCAAACTATTAGATCTAACCTGATGTGGGATATTTTTACAAGGTTGCCAAATCTAACATAACCAGACACACCAGGCACATCATATCACCCCGGATTTATTAAAAAAAACACAAAAACGAAAAAAAAAAAAAAAAAAAAAACTACACATAAACTCGCGTCCGTTAGTAATTCCAAATACCACGTCGTATAATGCAGGTGGATTGGTACGCGGGATATGAGCAGCTTGTCAAGCGCAACCTGACTCTGCTCCCCCATCAGCAAAACGCCCAACAACCACAAACCCAGCAGCCGCAGCCGCCGCAACAACAGCAGCAGCAGCAGCAGCAGCTGGTTCCTCACCCCCAACAGACAGACATCATGACCTCGATGTTCGAACAACAGATAAAAAGTGAACCGATGGGTTTCTATTCGGTCGCCTCTAGTCGATCGGACGGATCAAATTCTATGGTAAACTTATCGGACGACCGGGAAGATCTGTCTCAGCAGGAGGGACACCAGCAACAGACTTTGCAGCAAACTTTGCAACAGCATCAGCAGCAGCAACAACAACAACAACAGCAGCAGCAGCAACAACAACAGCAACAAGGGGTTCAACCGAATCAGCAAGGTCAAGGAATTCCGCAACCGGCGCCGACGCGTCAGTCAACCGGACAGCAGACCGTGAAGGAGGGATCGCGGTCAAAACCCCAGGCCTGCAAGGTCTGTGGAAAAGTTTTATCCTCCGCGTCATCATACTACGTTCACATGAAGCTGCATTCTGGTAATAAACCGTATCACTGTACCGTTTGCGAGGCGAGTTTCTGCCGCAAGCCTTATCTCGAGGTACACATGAGGACCCACACCGGCGAGAGACCGTTTCAGTGCGAATTGTGTCTCAAAAGATTCACTCAGAAGAGCAGCCTGAACACGCACAAGCGGGTTCACACGGGGGAGAGACCTTACGCTTGTGATATTTGCCAGAAACGTTTTGCGGTAAAGAGTTACGTGACCGCTCACCGCTGGAGTCACGTTGCCGAAAAACCTCTGGTCTGCGATCGATGCTCTCTAACTTTTACATCCAAGAGTCAATTCGCGATTCACATTCGTACTCACACCGCTAGTACGACGTACGAGTGTAACATATGCGGACGCACCTTTGTGCGCGACAGTTATCTCATTCGGCATCAGAACAGAGTACATCGCGACATGAACCAGGGCGGATCCAACCACAACCCTACCACGCCTCAGAGCTCCGGCGGAGGGACCGCAGCCGGTTTTGAGAGTCCCGTGTGCGATCTTCGCTACAGCGAAGGTCCCTCGTCGCTGGATGGACTCGGAGGACCGAAGGGGGGGATCGCGGCGGAGATAGCGAGCTTGACGAAGCAGAGCAGCCTCCAGCTACCTCTTCCTCTACTTCATCCGCAGACAACCAACTAGTGTTTAGATAACAGCGCTTCTCAGCCCTTGCGTATGCAGCAACAACAACAACAAAATCAGCAAGTAGCGTCCTCTGAATCGGCTTGTACGACGTTTACTATTAACCAAACGCCACTGTCGCACGAGCACACCGCCACGCAGAGTGTCTACCAAACTACGGGACTAGCTTCAACGGATACTAATAATTCTATATTCTGTTCTCATGTTCCTTTAAGTAACTCCGATATTCATAATTATAATCACGATCATTCGCATCAGCTCCATAGACCAATACCCCCGCCCGGTCTTCATCCCGCGCTTTACCTTTACGCCCAGTACAGTAACACGGGCGCCGCTGCCTCGTTGGTATATCCGGAATACACGCAGCCGAGTAATTGAGATTTTGTTCATGCTAGCATTAACTTTGATTCGTTATTAACGTGCTCTCGATCGACTTCAGTCAGACTCTAGAAATATCACAGTCTCTTGCGGAAGCTTTTTTTTCTTCTTTTTTGAGGTAGCTAACTCACGTGATTGAACGACAGATTTTTTTTTATACTCGCGATTCTGATGATTTGAAGGAAAGGATAACGTGTAAATAAAAAAGATAGTCATTTTTTGTCATATCTTTTTAAGAATTTGATAATCGTTTTTTTTTTTTAAACTATTGTGGAGAATTTTTTATTTTTATTTTTCGTATTAATCAGCTAAATTATAATTTTTGCTTTTTTATTTTGGCTGTTTAGCTTAAGGCAATAATTTGAAAGTTCCTTTGACTCGTTTTGAACTTTTGTTATATATAAAGTTATGATATTTACTTCTTTTTTTTTGTATTCTGAACGTCGTGAGGAGTGTGTATCAGCGTTTTTAGAGAAAATCGAACAGGAGTTTTATAGTCAGAATTAAAATTTATATTGAAAAAAAAAAAAACGAATTATATTTTTTGTAACATTTAACGTAGAAAATTGTAAGGGAATAGAATATTTATCCCAGTTATATTATTTAAAAGCAGCTAATACTCGGAAATTTAGCTTTTAATTCGTGCAGCTTTAAATTTTCACAAATTAAAGAGAAAAAACAGAGAAAATTAATCAAGACGTAGTTTATAGAGTATATTTTATTCGGCAATATAATCAGTTAACTGATTATTAGACATTAGAGTTAATGTAGTCGAGAGAATGATAACGTTGTCGGGTCGTTTTCCACGGCGTAAAATATATAAACGCTTTTTAAAATAAATATTTTTTAATACTTGAGTTCCTACAGAATCAACAATCGAAACAAAGAATGAAATCAAATTCAAGCAATGAAAATCAATTAATTATAATATTATTATTATTGAGAAGTAAAAAAGAAAAAAAAAAAACGGTTGAGATATATAAGTATTAAAATATGTAAGCGCTTTCCAATAATATAATCAATATAATGAATAAAAGTAAAGCTATTATATGATCATTATCGATATTTTATTTTCATCTATCCGTTTCGAGAGTAGTATGAAAATTAAGACAAAAAAAGAGAACAGTATCTTGAGCCTGAATAATTGAGTCATCGGATCCCATATTTGAATGAAATATCAAAGACTATTATTCGTTTGTTTTCTATAATTTATCAATGCTAGCATAAACCGACTTTTGAACGCCTCCGCTCCTTGGTATCATCAACAATTTTATTGTTTCATAATTTTTGTTTCCCTCTCTAATTACTTCCTCCTTTCATGTATCACATCTGCTGCGACTAGACGATGAACGATCATCACACACATGCGTATTTTATATTATATTCTTAAAGAAGTTTTAGTCACTTGAATCTGTGATATAGATAGTAATTATTGTCTACAAGATTTAAACATTGGTTTACTATTTTCATTGAATGTCAAAATGAAACACTCACCGTCATGGAGCAAAAAGATGTTGTCAGCTAATCTATAATCGTAAGAGCAAGCAAACAAACGCTGGTCTCTACCTGAAGGTGTTTGGTAGACACCCTACTGTTAATTATTAATCACAAAAAAGATATATATATACATATGTGTACATATGTATATAAATATATTAAAAAGAAGAAAAAAAAATACTAAACTAACACACGTTCATTTAGCAGCATACTTGCATACTTTACACTTCTATAACTAGTTGGGCTGACGTACACAGAGAAGTCATGGTTTCTTTAGCTTCGAACGCTTAATGGGCTCTTCTATGCGATACACGCATTAATAGGTGTATCGCAAATAATATATATAAATATATTGATAATGGAAAGGATAACTAATTAAATCCCTGTGTGGATAACGAGATTGTGAAGTAGCCTGGTATTAACGTAAAATCTCTTATTATTATGTCTCAATAGGCGTACTTACTTCCACATATCGAAGTTTTGTTGTAAAGAAAGAAAGAAAGAAAGAGGAAAAGAAAAAAGAACAAGAAATAAAGAAATACAATTGTAAATAAAAATCGATTGACAAGGATAGTAATGTTAATGGCGGCGGGGCTGTTTATTTGAACACTATTAGAATTAGTTTTTTTTTTTTTGTAATCTAACTAACACGGCTTAAATCAAGCAGAGGAGCCATGACAATCGCGAGACAATGCCCATAAATTTATCAATCGCGGTTTATTGGGTAGTGAGTTGGTACAATAACTTGTTACTATTTATTCGTAAGTAATTTTGAGTAAATATTACGAAATAAAGAAAGAAAAGGATTGAAAGAAAGGAAAAAAAAACGAATAATTAGAATAAAATGAATAAAATAAAATTTGTATTAGCGTGCCTCGAAAAATTAAGGCTGTTTCGGGAAATTTAGTTGAAAAAAAAAAAACATAAATAAAAAATATATATATAAAACTGCGTGTGTGTGGCCAAGGCTTTCAATTCCATGAGAGATGGAGTCATCTGGCAAGACTGATTACTTTACTGGATCATAAGAAAAGAATTTGAAAAAAATTAAGTAAATAAAAGTATGAATATGTATGAATATTAAGGATAAAAAGAAAAATATATGAGAAAAAAAACAAGAAAAAAGAGAAAAAAAAATAATGATGAAGAAGATAATGATCTTTATATTGGCTAGTCAATGTGCAGCTCTATAAGACAAAGTACTACTAAGCTGTGATTAAAGCCTATACGGACATGCCCACGCAGACCCTAGCTAGTGATATACATTATAATCTATTATTAATAAACGTAGATAGTAGAGAAACTACATAAATTTTCATATTGATTGGTCGCTGATCTGATGAACGATGTCTTGGGTAACAATAAATTTTTACCTAATTACATTTGATAAAACACAATCATTGTGGTTGAAAATTATTTGGTATATCGATGATCATTTTAATAATAATCTATAGGAATCTTTATTCTGGCAAATATCAAAATAATATGTATTTTTAATAAAAAAAAAAAAAAAAAAAGAAAAAGAAAATAAAAGAATAGGTCCTTTTCTTATAAAGAGTATACTTGGACAAAAAAAAAAAAAATCTCATTTTTTGTTTTAACGCTTTTAAAGCTATTTGGAGACCAAGATTTTTTTTTTCTTTTTCTGTATTAACGAGTAACGATTATTTGTTTTCTGAAATTTTCATTTGTATTGTGAGAATATTTAGGTATTTTATTTAACAAGAACAAGTATGGAAAAACTTTTCTTGTCTTTTTTTTTTATTTTAAATAAGTTTTTCAAATCGGTATGAACTTTAACAAAATTATTATTATTAAAAAAGAAACAAATGAGACAGTGGCAAACAATTAAGAAATCAATTTTTCAAGCCAGTACTGTAAATATTTTCAATGAAATGATTTAAATTTTTATTTAAAGATGAAATCAATGTCAACGGTAACAAGACAAAATTATAAGGTACTAAAATACTGAAATACGTAACAGCTGGTTTTTTTTTCCTTTGGGTCACGTGCTAAAGTTTGAGGAGGCATCGTATGATCAAAAATTATATCTAATCTTACACGTCATACCTCAGACTTGGAAATTTGTGTAAAAATAATTAATTATCTCAAGAAAAAAAACAAAAAAAAAAACAATGTCCATGATAATGTATATGTATAGATTTTTTTTTTCAATTTTATTTTCATCATTAGACAAATATTTTGAAAAAGTAAAAATTTTGTTCCTTTAGCTTGATAGACGATACCAAATAAATGATACGACTACCGAATCAAGTTTTTATTAAGCTTTGCAAAAATTGCTAATTATCGAACAAGTTTTTGTACACTTGAGTTTCTGTAACTCAAAGAGAGAGAGAGAGAGCGGTTGGAAAAACAAAAATAAAAGATCACAAAAAAAAAAACGAAAACGAAAAACGATGAAAAATCATTATAGATAATAAAATAAACTGTACGGCCTCCTCCTGGAATTTGAGACGGAATGGGTGTTACTTCTGCCCCGTACACAGTACCCTACGTGGGCATAGGCGCAATGACCACTCTATAATTGATCATAAATTTATGTACTTCCCAGCAGAAGAGCCTTGTCTCCCAAAACTATTGTTTATAACTAAGATTAGATCATTACCTTGGAATGGGTAAGTCGGCCTGCCGTTAAAAGTTTGAAGTAAAAAATGCTGAAACTATCCCCAGTGACTAGCTGCTATGTAACTAAGTGAAAGTAAGGACACAAGATAAATAAAATAGATGCCATCCAGAAGGAGAATACACATAGATATGTAATAGAGAAAAAAAAATGTTTATTTGTAGGTAAAAATCCTGTGCGGAGCAACGTAATGATTTAAATGATAAGGAGTAATTTTTTGAAAATTTTTTTTTTCAAAGGAAATGGAGAAAAAGAGCGAGATAGGATAGAAATAAAGAAATAAGGGATAATGAAAAATGGATGTGATGTGAATAGAATAAATAAATAATAATAGAATAGAAATAAATCGCGTCGCTCGATGTTGTGCGTTGTGTACTACTTTTGCTTCGTTAACAGAGTACAATGCCATTTATTTTTGTAATATGTTTACGTAGGATAGTTGTTATTTTTATAGAGCTTTACCATGCTTACCGTAAGATTTTATGTAGGCCTGCATAGAGAGTAGCATTAGATCGAATACGTTACGAGCCAGGGGGGTGCCATGAGCTTGCATTACGTCGAGCGACGCTGCAACAGATGAACAAAATAACAACAACAAAAAACAAAAATAAAATAAAAGCTACACCAACAACAACAACAAGCCGCACTATCATATACATATAATAATAACCGATCTATATAATTGTAACAAAAAAGAAAAAACGAAAAAAAATAATAATTAAAAATTAAAGAATAATAATAATAGTACCATATTAAATGAAAATAAAAAAAAAACGGAAAAAAAATAATAATGAAGTATCTAATTAATAATTTACCTAATTAATAACGACAATGAGTAAAAGTAGATAGGTAACATAAACTGATATAAACGAGTATCGATATGAGAAAACAAATACATTTTATATAGGTAGCAGTAAAGTGATGCTTGAAATAGTAGTTTTCACAGTACATATCCTGGCTAACACAACACATCCTTCTTACGTACATACTGCATATACATATACCCAGTTTATGTATATATCAAAATTGTTGATATATACATATTATATACATAAATAGGTATTTTACGTGTAAACAATAACGTTAATGGATTGATTAATTGATCGATTATAACTACATTCACTATAAATAGGGGTACGCATTGTCACGACGATATGTTACAACTAATTGTAAGGCAAGTATGTACTGTACATAGCTGTCACTCGCTCCTAATTACCCAAGATAACGAATACTATACATACACCCCCTCCTCATCCCTCCTTCCTCTTATACATATTATAATTATATAATACATTAACCATTGTTGTACTAATTATCCATTATTATGATTATTACATTATTATACAATAATAATAATAATATTACAATATTATACTTTTACTTAGGACAGCTAAGCTTATACTATTACGAAAGTACCCTCACTTTTAGCACATTCAGATATGAAGAACAAAAAATGATAATGAAATAAATCAAGTCGAAAAAAAAAAACAGAAATTAAAATAATGATAATCTTATTCTTCAAATTGGATTCTACCTCAATTTTACGATAAATATAATGCTACATTGTATCCTCTAATTACAATTTTTTTTTTTAGAGCTGAAACAAAAAGAAAAAAAAAACCTAAAACGAAAATATTGTTTTGAAAATGAAAAGAGAAATTTTTATTTAGCGAAACGTTGGCCTGCAGCGACCTCACCCTGTGATAATTATAAAGAATATTATTTAATCTAAGATTTGTTGTTTTTAAGTAGAAATCGTAGGAGAGTTTCTACGACCCGATGCAATGGTGGCATTGTAAAACAAATTTTTTCTGTTCTTTTTCTCTCTTTTTTTTGTAGGGTCTGTTCTGTAAATCATTTCGATATATTTTAATTTTCTCAACTATTATTTGTAACGTTTGCATAAAACAAAAAAACACGATCAGCATAAAACATATATTTTTATTTTTATCTATCGATTAACACGACAGTACCCCCTAATTTAACATTAGTTGATATATTATTTTCTGTTTTGGTTTCTCTCAATATTAAAACGCACAAAAAAATAATTGAAGGGAAATAAAATAACAAACAAAGAAAAGAAAAGAATTGCTAATTTATCGAAATATTTGGTTTTTTGGGGGGTTTTTTTTTTAGTCCTACTTACTTGACGGACCTATTTTTATAAAGAGAAAATCATTGTACGGTCATTTTATTATTTTTTTTTCTTCACATAGAAGATGTTCGTTTTTTTTTTTGTTTTTCTTTGTTTTTGTACTTTTCCAGTGTTTAATTATACATTATTATATTAGTCTAACGAGCCATAGTTAAACACTGTGTAACATTACGATATGGTAAAGCAAATGAGTATAGATATCAATACAAGATCTGTACGACTGAGATAAATTTTGTGTTTTATTGAAATTGAGACCAAAGGAATTTATCGAGTGATTCGAGGCGAACAAAATTCTTACAAAAATTTTTAACGAACGAACTTAAAGAACATTATTACACAACAATAATAAAGTGTAAAACTTAGATTGATAAATTAAGCGTGTCTTGTTTTGATATCATCTGCAATGCCACTGTATATGAAAGTTCTCCCACATAGCGTTACGCAGCTATATCAAAAATCGATAAAACTCTTCGATTGTTATAAACTCGTCAGCTATGTCGCGTAACGCTTGATATTGTTTTTTTTTTGTCTATGTGGATATTTTTTTATTTATTATTATTATTTTTTGTTGCGGAGTTCCTTCATTAATACAGATTGTCTTATATTTTAGCAAGTGTAGACAATCTGCACCTTATACAATTCCATTGCTTGAAAGAAGAAGAAAAGAAAAAAAAAGAATTGTTATAAGGATTTATCGAACGTTGTAGCATAGCTATAGAAAGCCTTGGTAGGCCTGATATTTTCAGTATATTACATTGTGATGTTAGGATAAGCTGTGGACCTAGGTCGGAGAGTTACACTGGGGCCGCTGTAGTTGGACTAACGCTAGCGTGAGGGATCACTTTCACAATTTTTACTAGGCCACCTAAATCATTATATATTATAAACTGATTATAATTATCTCGAATAAAAAATAAGAAATGGAAAAAGTAAAAAAAAAAAAAAAACATTAAAATAGTCGCATAATTGTCTCTGGAAGGTAAAGTCCAAGCGAAAAAAAAACAAAAATGTATAATATTGTGATCCGCGAGCAAGCTACAATGTAGTTTAGCTCGAAATATCTTGAGTGAAAGAAACGTGTAATAAAGTAGACATCCATAGACAAAAAAATGCTTCTTCATTTCACCTTTTTTCCTCTACTTTCAACACCTAATTACTAATTATTTAATTATTTTCATAACGTCTTGAACTTATTGTCTTCTGAATTGTTTTAAGAATAAAAAAAAGATAGTGAGTTGGAGTTACTGCGACTATTTTCTCACTCCATTTCAACATCGACTACAGTTTCTTCTACAACGATCTGTTCCGCAGTTGCAGGAGTTGGTATCGGAAGAGGATCGGGCGATCTCGTGTACGTGTTACTCGCCGAATGTTCCTTGAAATACTCACCTCCTTTTTCATCGTAATCTTGACGGCTGACTAGATACTCCGACAAATTACCATTCAGCGCAAAGTCCCTGGCGCCGTACCAGCCATCCAGACTCATGTGCTTTGCGGTATTCACTTGAAAGCTCGATTCGAAGGGTCTGATCTCTCTCAGTTCCCTTTTCAATCTCTCAAGAAACCCTGGTACCGTCGCCGAGCCTCCGGTCAGGAATATATTAGCTACTAAAAGCTTCTGAGTCTCCGCAGAATATTTCTTGAGAACGAACTCAATCGTTTCAGCTATGCCAGCCTCCCCCGAGCCGATCATCGATGGCTGGAACAAAAGCTCCGGAGCTCTCAATCGCTCCACGCCAACGTGAAGCTGGTGCGTTTCTCCGGGTACCAAGGGAACCGAAGACCCGGCTGCGTCGAATTCTGGGTCATGTTGTCGCAATACGTCCTCTAGCTCGATTAGTCTCTCTTGCTCCAGTTCAGAGTCCGAGTCGCCCCCCTCCTGAAAAATTTTTGAGAATCAGTTTGGTGATATAATGAGCAACGACGAAGTTTTTCCACATCCAGGAAGGAACGTACTCGATTAATAACTTTGTAAACGTCCCAGTCCTCGTCTCGCATCCCAAAATCGTCGTCCCGCTTTTCCTTACGCGCCAGCTGACTTATTATTCTCATTCTTTCTTGCGCCGCTGCGGTTCTACGTTTTGCCATGTCTTGTCTTCGCTGTTTTTTAACGAGTCGTTTGTCGAGTATATCTTGCCTGTGGAGATGAATATTTGGATAGAATTAATCGATATAGAAGATAATTGTCGTTTTTACCTCTTCTTCTTAACGCTGCTGATCCATTCGTCAAAGTCCTGTTGATCCTTCGGTTGAAGAATCGATTTGGTCTTGGGTTTTGGCTCCTCAATGACGATATTTTCCTCTTGAGAATTGGCCGCCACTATTTTCTGCCTGGTTCTCTCGACTTTGGCCTGCAAGTTGTTTATCATCTTGATCAAGTCGGCTTCATTCGACAGAGAAAAAGACTTCAAAGCTTCTTCAAATTCCTCAGTCTCGCCTTCCTCGAGCAGATCCTGAACAGCCAGCAATTGATTCAGCTGCTCTTCGTCCTCCGCCAACTGAAGACATGAAAATAACGTAAATCTTTCCTAAATATTCAAGTTTCAGCGTCGGATGCACGGACTGTGCGAGTCTGAACGCACCCTTTCCTCCCGCTTACGAGCATTAATTTCCATCAATCGTCTCGCGAGCTCTCTTCTCCTCTCTTTCTGTTGTTCAACAGTCAATCCTGGGGTGCTGGTCGGAGCAACGTAGGGCAATTGGACCCTGAGTACATTCATATCGTAGTAATCCGGGTCCGCCCACTTTGAGATCTCCTCCTGATATTGCAAGGCGATAACAGAATGCTCTCGGATCAGTTCCTAGAGTAAAAAAAAGAACATTCTGTGTATTTCTGCCAAAAATTCGATCGTCTTTAGCGTACTTCTGCCCTGCTCGGAGTTATGGCGTTAACATGGACGGGATATTTGAGCTGCAGCAGCCTGTGCATGTAAGATATTATGTGGAATCCTCCGATGTTTATCCTCCGCGAATTCTTCGGGTCCACTTTACCATCCAAAATCGGGATCACGTGCGTCGTGTGGTACCCCATGTTGACTATGAGGCCGTGCGGAGGACAGTTGTTGTGGTGGTAGGAGAAGAGGCAATCGACTCCGTAGGCTATCGACGGTACTCCGTAGCACTCGAAGAGGAGTTCGGCCATGACTGGAAGTGATAAAGAGTCAAGGACATGAAAATTAGGCAGAAAACAGTCGCTTACGATTCCTCGAGTAGTTGGGATTGAGAAAAGCCTCCGTCAGCAGAACGGGATGGTCGACGGACCCGCCGCTGTCGATCCCCATATGAGAGAATGTGTAATCAAAGATCTGCTCCTGCGCCTCGAAGTGCGTCACGACGTTTCTATCGAATTGGGTCTTTAGCTGAAACCGTACAGCCTCAATGTTCAGAATGTCGTTTCCGACCTGTAACTCTCCGTCTTTCTTCCCACGTTCTTTTCTCGGCTTTGCTATCAGGTTTTTGAATATCAACTGCGGCTCCTTTTCGGTCGCCCAACCAACCCGGCAGTTGTACGAACCTGAAGATTTGGGACAGATGCAGAATGAAAAAAAAAAAAAAACACGGTCTACGTGATTACGTACCGTTGTCGATGATCAGCGGAGTCCCTTCGCTCCTTATCTTGTCCGAATATTCGTAGACTATGTCCGGGACCGATTTGACGTCCTTTAACTCGAGGATTTCCATTATTGGAAATACTGATCAATTTATAACCCTAAATCGGTCGCGTAAGACGTTTGCGGGGATGAATATATCGGAGGTTACGATTAACGTGATATTTCGAAAACTCCGAGGGTTATAACTTACAACTTATAACTTTGGGTGAACTAGTTTAGATATTTGCTACTGTAACAGTTTTGTTATAACTGCAGTCTGCAGGTGCATCGCGCGAGCCATTTTCATTCCTCGTTTTTTATTTCTAGTGGTTACTGGTTCAGCATCTATCGACGGAAGTGTGTTGTATGCATGCATCGTATATGTTTATCAGATACATGTGTTGTACAAAATAGATTCTCGCATCGCATGCATGTACCGGGGGAGGCGCGAAGCGGCGAGTGGCATGTGAGCACGTGCGTGTCTCAATTGGACTACTTTCTTCTGAAAATCTATAAAAATGTTAATTGAACCACAGTTGACGAACACGAGGCCGGATTTCGGGACTCCGCCGCTCAAACAAAACCCGGTGAGTCGATATTCCGCATTTTTGAACAGAAATTTTACGGTTATGTCACTATTTTTGGTAACCTAACCTCAAATACGAGGCTAGAATTTTTATTTATTTACGTATTTTTAAGCTTATTCGATCAATTAATGAATTTAATCGTTAATTTATTTAAAATTCGATGTAGTAAGAATTACTAGATCCCCAATTTATGACTTCTTTAGCTTTTGCAATCGCTTGGAGCGCCGCACATAGATTCGTTCAATTATATGCTTCAAGACGGTATTTTCGAAGCAATAAACAATCTGATACCCGTACACTTGCTGCTCTCTAACGGTGACAAAATCGTTTTAAAAATTGACGATGTCACCATCGATACTCCGTCTGTACCTCTTGGAACGGTCGGCGTTAAAACGCACAAGATATATCCATCGGAATGTCGACAAAGAGCTGCTACCTACACTGGAAAACTTACCGTCAAAATTGGATGGTCGGTCAACGGAATTCCTCACGAGAGCATACTCAAAGATTTGGGGGAAATTCCCATCATGGTGAAGGTGAGTCTCTTCATTTATTTACTTTCTCACAACAATCATTATGATATTTAAGATGAATCGAAAACATCAGAATAACGTTTTATTATAAACATATAAAAATACTATTTTCCAAGCAGCGTTAAGAGTTCCAAAATTTCAGCACTTTGTATATTCATTCATTTGTTTACTCGAGGGGTGAACCACTCTTGAAGTCCGCTGTACAACAGTGTGTGAAGTCCCAGAAGTCCTGTGCAGTCCTGTGAAGTCTTTGAAGTCCTGTGTAGTCCCGTGAAGTCCATTGAAGTCCCATGAAGTCTTTGAATTCCTTGAAGTCCATTGAAGTCTCATGAAGTCCTTGAATTCCTTCAAGTCCATTGAAGTCCAGTGAAATCCTTGAAGTCCTTGAAGTCCATTGAAGTCCCATGAAGTCCCGTGAAGTCCCATGAAGTCCCGTGAAGTCCTTGAAGTCCATTGAAGTCCCATGCACTCCTTGAAGTCCTTGATGTATATTCATTCATTTGTTTACTCGAGGGGTGAACCACTCTCGAAGTCCGCTGTACAACAGTGTGTCAAGTCCCAGAAGTCCTGTGAAGTCCTGTAACGTCTTTGAAGTCCCTTGAAGTCCTGTGTAGTCCCGTGAAGTCCTTGAAGTCCCATGAAGTCTTTGGATACCTTGAAGTCCATTGAAGTCCCATGAAGTCCTTGAAGTCCCACGAAGTCCCTTGAATTCCGTGAAGTCCTTGAAGTCCCATGAATTCCCGTGGTCCATGGAGTCCCATGAAGTCCATTGAAGTCCCGTGAAGTCGTTGAAGTCGCATGAATTCTATTGAAGTCCCATGAAGTCCACTGAAGTCCCATGAAGTCCTTGAATTCCTTGAAGTCCATTGAAGTCCCGTGAAGTCCTTGAAGTCCCATGAAGTCCATTGAAGTCCCATGAAGTCCATTGAAGTCCCATGAAGTCCTTGAATTCCTTG
>JAFFZH010015647.1:0-61193 GCA_018420115.1 Euura saliciscinereae | reverse complement strand
TTCGTCAAAGTTGTGCACGCGCCCTCAGTAACCCTACTGAAAATGTTGATGTGATGAAAATCATTCAATGTTAGCATTCAATGTTATATGTGTGGGCTATTTCAGCCATTATCGCCCGAGATTTGACTCGACATTCTTCAATTTTTTTTCAAAATTTCATTGATGTAGGTCTAAATCCCAGAAGGATGTGTAAACTTTTGAAATTTTTAGTTATACTTTCAGACGATTATCACGACTTCGGGTGTTAACTTTAAGAACCTATCATCAACTGCATAACGTCGAAGCTGTCATGGCGGGCAACATAGTCACTTGCTTGTAATTAATAATGAATACTTGAAAATTCTTTTCCAAATAATGAAACATTTTCCAATCGATTGTCCGAATTATTCAAAGTCGATTCATCGGAAGAACAGTGAAATCGGTTGATCTGTCTGCCAAATATACGCCTCATCAATGTTTGTTAATTACTAATTACTGATTGTTTTCGATCCCAACGCGAATGCGCCTCTGAACTCTGAATATCCCGGGTACGAAATTTTCACAACAAAAAAGTCCGGGGTAATGGTCCCCAAAACTATTCGCGCCTGAAACAATATAAGTTCAGTTTTACAGGTAGACAGGTCAGAAAAATTTTACTAAGCTTAAAGGACACGTGACCCATGTTTATTATATACAATAGTTGACGATAGAAACAGCTTACCGAAATGGGTTCCATAACCTCCAAAAGTGACACAGTTTTGATCCATGACTCATATCCCGCTAATGAAAAAATTCTGGCACTTGAAAATTGCACTCGGTCAAGGCCGAACATGGGAGAAATGTATGTGCTTCATCCGGTCCATGTGAATTACACGTCTGATTTATGCTCCTCAATCAAAGTTTGCTTTTGATCCTGTGGAAAACTAACGCGAACGCTGATAAGCTGTTTCTATCGTCAACGGGGTAAGATGAGCTGTTACTGCGGGAAATACCAAGATAGGCTGATTCTGTGGTGAACGCCAAGATAAGCTGTTACTGGGGGAAATGCCAAGATAGGCTGTTTCGAATTCGTAACGCCCAAATAAGCTGTTTTCAACGGACTCGCTAAGATAAGCTGGTATCATTAATTGTCGAAATGTAAATACCGAACGCACCTATACAATATAGATTCAAAATACTTCATCAAACCATTTCCGCCGTCGATCTCTGGGAACGTATCACAGTTAAGTAAATATGGTTGCATTCTCTTAGGCGCAGTACTCCGTCGTATAGGTAGCAAGAAACGAGTAGAAGATAACGTTATATTAACACTTCATAATCGTGATCGAAGATCTGAGGCGTAGCGGCAGCCAATGAAACCTGAGGAAAAAAAAGATTTGGTCAATGCCGATCAAAGCCGATTGCCGGATCGTTGACCAATGTTGCAGCTTCGATAGATCGATTCGGCTCAGTTCGGGTCGGAGCTCGACGATACCGCAAGCTGTCGTAAACGCGTACGCTGGCAACAACCGTGCATCATTTTTACGAATTCAGAATTCTCAATATCTGTGATTTCTATTCGTATGAGAACTGAACAGTACTACAAAATTGCAAGAATATATATATCGTTATAAATTTCCGCGTCGCTTATCCCGTTCTACGTGTCGTGAACTAATATGCTCAAACAAATGATAAAAATTAGAGGTTAGTAGCAGAGAAACACGTAAAAGTGATAAAAAGGATACCGAATCGACAATGAAGACAATCACTTACAGATTATTCATTCACATCTGCTTGACCACGATCATCACACAGGTATCCGCGATTATTCCAAACGCACAATGCGAGACATCGGTAAATCAGGTTATAGCGAAATATTTACAGAACAACGCTATGGAGAATAAAACATGCATCGTCGTAGAAAATCTCCCTAATAATACCGATTACGCTACAGTCGACCTTCACCTCTGTGCCACGATCCACGAGACAGTGAATATAATCTGTAAATTGAACGTCACTCTCAATCTGACTGAACCAGAGTTTGCGGCTGAGATGAAAGAATTACGGAAAGAGATAAAAAATACTTCCTCAATTCTGGCTAACATTACCTCAGTAATTGCGAACCCTGTTTACATCAATGTCACCGCTGACACACCGGTCATTGCGAAGTTTAACGATCTGCTAGGTCGAAAGGGTAATCTATTATGCGGCAGTTTCAAGGACTCCTACAACCCGTTGTGCTCTGTTTTACTCTGGACGAATAGAGCTCTCGTCAATACCAAAGTATCTCTGACGGAGAAACAAACGCTCGATACTATCAGCGACAAAAAAGTATCTCAGGGCAAGAAGAAACTGACAAAAATGTCGCCTCATCTGCCCGAGGATCAGAAGCCGGAACAAAATCCTCCGCCTGTTATCAAGAAGGTGGAAGATCTGACGAAGAAACAAGGAGCCGTCGAACCGTCGACGAATCTTCATGCCGATGCTCCTGTGGTAAAAAATACGACAGTGCAGGAGGCAAAGCCTGCGCAAGCTAAACCGCAATCGGAGCCCAAAGCAGTAGTAAATCTGGGTGAATCGGCAAAGCCAAAAGAAACAGTTGAGAACGACCACGTTGTTTTGAAGACAACGGTTCAGAAACCGGAAAACAAGTTATCACCTAGCCATGTGGAGGAAACAATTCCGGACCAGATTGCTAAATCTGAGACAAATGAGGCAAACAATAAACCAACGACCGAGAAAGATACAACAGTAGCTGAGGAAGAGGATGATAAGGCAGAGAATGGGCTGCCTCTTGATGATAAAGGCGAGTATTTTTGTTGCAAGTCTCCGAATCTTTACTAAATTGTTGGTTTTTTTAGTTCCAGAAGAAGATGGAGAAGGAGAGATGGAAGGAAGACCGGCAAAACTGAACGACCCGAGTCCCAATGGTACAAATTGTTGTTCATATCGAACGTCTGACCCATTTTAATAATGTCCTTGTGAAATTGTTCAGTCTTCTCACATTTTAAAACGAAAATCTCATCTCAGAGAGACTCTGTTCACCTTCACATGATAAAAAATACTCAGAAAGTATTATTCTACCAAGTTGGCAATAATTTAATAAGAAAAACCTATTCATGTGATAACTTGACACCAAACATGAAAATATCAGTTTGTTTCCACAGAATAAATTCCTTTTCTCTTCCAGAGAACAACCGCGCCCCGGACCAGGGTTCGGTATATCCAGTGGCATCAGATCCCGAACCGCCTCAACACTTCTTTGCCTATTTCATGGCAGTGTCTTTGATATGCCTGATATTCTATGTAGGATACCATAAAAAACACAAGGTGAGAGCAAAGATAATTGCTCGGACCTACGAAATCATTTCTTCATCGCAAAGATACATTGAATTGAATTCAATATCCGTTTTCCAGATCATGGGAATAATATTCGAGGGTCGGAAGTCGAGAGGAGGAAGAGGAAGAAGAAGACCGAACACAGCTGGCTACCGAAAGCTCGATTGTACTTTGGAAGAGGCAGTTACTTCGCAATGTAACTCGAACGTAACCCACGTTATATACTGAATCTGGCGATATTGCACAAAACTTTAAAGTTTTTGCGACGAATATTCTCATGGAAAACTTTATTAGATCAAAGTTTTACAGACTTTAAAGATTCTATCCGAATGTCCCATTTCTTGAGACTCTGATACCTCCGCTTGACTCTTGATTTGACTGAAAACGGGGTGCGCGTATCAATCGGAATTTCTCAGACTCGCGCTTTATACTCAATGTCAAACGAGCGTGACCCTGGATCAAAGTTTTCTTTGATCCGGTATTTTCCATTTCGAATCAGAGTTTCTAACAACTCGACGAACAAACTTGAGAGAGCGAAGTTAATTATAGTTTTGAAAAGTGCGACAAAATTTCCGGTAATTTTGCGTGATTATAAAATCGTCCAATATTCGTGTCATATATTAATATATGCCCTGAGGTACCCGAGGTTGTACCTATTTTTGTTTTCGTTGTAGCCGCGGCATAGAAGTATGACAATTCGCTGTAAAATAGTTGTACGATCTATTATAGAAAGATAATACGTTGCCATAACTGATCGATAATGTATAGTTTTCTAGTTGATTGTATTCTATCTCTTAATCAACTCACTAAATATCGGTGATATAAGTTAGAATAGCTCTTAGTGATCCGGAATTAGGCAGACCCCGAAACTATCGCGAAATTTTGATTAACTTTCACGATTTCCTACTAGAAAAGTTTTACAAAATTCAATTTCTAAAGGTTTTTGAGTTCCTGTTTCAGTTTGAGGAATTATTTCTACTCGAAATTCGCTAATTTTTTCACAGAGTGTCCTGATTTTTTTTTCTGTGGGGGAATTACGGTATTTTCATAATTGAATCTAACTTTATTTGAATGTCCTGGATAGAATTAGGCGGCATCATTTGATAAGAGTGGCCAAATTATTCAGTTTCTTTTTTTTTTTGTACCTGGGACAGAGTAAATATTTATTAATTATGGCTCAAAGTATTACGAGTAGTTTAGCGATTAGCGATAGCTGCGTTTAAAACGTTCGCACAACGTTCGCGACGAGACGGGGAGATAAAATTGTTGTTAACTGCGTCGCCATAAATCATTCTTGGTGAAGCGCGATTCCTCACTCTTGTACGGTTTTTCACGAAAATAATAATTATTCAATATGAGAGTAAAAGAAATTGAATGTGCTTTGATATCGACGAATAATCGGACTGGATGTCCAAAGTAGTCCATTCGTAAGGTTCCAACTCATGTTAAATCCACTAATTTCTGTTAGTGATGTATTGAAATATGTGTACATAGATATGCTGTAGCTTCAAGCTATCCATAATCCAGTATTACCTCGTACCTTAGCACATGAATCTTTCGTTCCGAGCTGCAATTGACAATTTATGCATCAGACATAAGCGAAGAAAAAAGTTTGAAAGAAAAATATATATATCTTGAGGTTTAAAGATGCGTTCGACGACATTGTATTGTAAATATGTAGAATTTATCCAGTATACTGAAAGATACCTATTTTTTACACTGGATTTATTCCGTTTATATTTCCGTGTATCGCATCATTGTATCTCTTCTTAATCGACTTGTATTTTTATTTTTCTCAATATAAGTTTGTAAATCAAAATTGTACGCGTATATTTTTTACCCACAGCATAAGAAGTAAATGGATGGAAATCGCAACTTGTGCCAGCTCCTCATCGCCATCGTCACAATATCATAAACTTGGTCCGAGCCACTGGTTGTGAGTCTTGCATTGGAACAAGTCGCACGAGTCCCTTCACATTGGCCTGACGACTCAATGATGCATATATCAGCGATCACCGATGTTCTCCGGTCTCGTGGATGCCATGAGAGCCAATCTCTTAAGAGCATGCTTCAGTCATTCTTTACTCTTCTTTACCGACCGTACCCGGCTTTCACTGGTTTTCACTGATAGCAAAGCCTACGCGTCACGAGCGCGGCAAAGTGGAACCAACAGCGCAATTCTAGATGGAATTCCGAAGATGTATATCGGAAAACTTCTTTGTTTCATGCAACAATGAAGACGTATTCTTGAAAACTGCACAAAATGGTAATTGTCGATGTCAATCACAATCATGGCCGCGACCACCGCTTGACATCGACAATTACCATTTTGTGCAGTTTTCAAGAATACGTCTTCATTGTTGCATGAAACAAAGAAGTTTTCCGATATACATCTTCGGAATTCCATCTAGAATTGCGCTGTTGGTTCCACTTTGCCGCGCTCGTGACGCGTAGGCTTTGCTATCAGTGAAAACCAGTGAAAACCGGGTACGGTCGGTAAAGAAGAGTAAAGAATGACTGGAGCGTGCTCTTAACATAATTAGCCACTTCATTTTTGAAATCCACATTTTTGTAATTGAAGAGTTCGAATTATCGCGGGACGTAAAAATCGATTTCCGGTGTGCGTGCGGCAATGGTGGCGCCTTGAGGAACTAGAAAGAGCGAAAAACTGGCGTAGAGCGATTGCATATACTCAGGCGTGATAAGAATAATTAATAATTGGATATAGAACTGGTGAAACTGGAATTGTTAATATTTGATTGTGAGATTGGATGGAATAGTAGCGGCAGTAATAAAAATATGATGAATGTTTTCTTTTAGTGTTTATATTAAAATGACGTTAATAATTATACAAAGTTGATTTATTTTCCCCAACACAATAGTAATAATATTGCATTTTATCGCATCTTAATAATTGTAATAAAAATTATATACCCACAACCAAAAGAAAACGGGGATTTACCAGCTTTTTATATTTTCTTTTTTAAAAAGCCGGGTCTTTTCTTTAGAGATATATAATCCTAAACAGCTAATATATACACGACTACAATGTCACAATGTCAATAATTACTATATATGTATAGGTTCTACCAGATTCACGAACAATTTATCATGAATTTGGATCGTTGAATATAAACGAGTTGAACCGAATGATACATACAAACTCGATTAGTATTTACATAATCATTCCATCAATTATAATTTGATTGAAAAAAAATTACAAAAAATTGATGGAAAGTTTCGCAATTTCTTAATTAACGGTTCGAGTGTAGATACTAGAAAAATCGACTCTGTTTCCCCTTGAACCGGTTATACAAAGTTGATGAAATCCTATACAATAATCCTATGAAATGAAATACTAATCTTATCGCGTAATTACAGAGTACAGAATTATAACGCGAGATCGATAAATAGCCGAATCAAAAAATACAAAAGATAATAATTATCATAATAAAACAGTAAATTCGGTGCTTCGGAAGCGCAAATATCTGCTATAAACCAAACATGGGAATTTGGCACGTTGCCCTGAATCAATCAGACGAATCATCCAAAGCAGAGCGTGTCTATATTCACCGGGAAATAATTTAATTGAATTTGTGCTGATTACTTCGTCAAATAGTAATAAAGAAATTGGCGATATTTTTAATTGGTATGTGAAAATGAAGATACTGTTTCAGTTATGCCTCTGCTCCATATATTATACTTAAAGACTAATAAAAATTGATTATTCTACATTTGATCATAATTACATTTTGCTTTCTTTTCGTTATTAATATTATTAATATGTTATTATATTACTATCCATACGCACGCGCGCGTGACATGATACATTTTATGGTATCAATCAAAGCGCGTGCCGTTATAACGTACCATAAATATAAGTTACATACATTTGAGCATTCTTGTGTCCAGCATCTAGTAAACTGCGTTATTAGATATTAATTTTATTAAAAAAAAATATTATTACATTACAATTGTTTTTATTAATTTTTTTTACTGTGCAGATAAATATATATATATAGCTAATAGATTTTAATATATTTTTTATTATGATTATTTTCTTTTATATATTTATATGTATATATGTTCACTTTTTTTTTTGTTTATTCTGTTAAGTCATTTACATTCATTTACATATACCCAATTTTTGGTCATTGCTAGATCTCAAATTGACCATAGAAAGAGCAAAAAAAAATTTGGGTTTCGGAGACTAATTTTAAGTTGAACCACTCAAAGAGCTGTATTAATGAAATACACGATTCATTAATCTGCTACGGACTGCCAACGACCCTGAGTGAATTTCTCTCATCGAAGCATCGAACAAAGTCGACATATTATTACAAAAATTTACATTGAACAGCGTGTTGATAATAACAACGGAATCGTTCGAATAAATTTCGATGTTTTTTAAAAGAAAAAACAAGCAAATTAGACCTGAAGACTGTATTATTACTATCAGCTTTCTATCCTCGACCTGAGATTTAAAACGTTGCTGACCATTCATCGATGCGTTTGAAAAATAAATAATGAAAGAATCGATACTATTCTGAGATTCTTAATATTATGTATTTCGTTATGGGTGCTACTATAAGCATCACGTAAATATTTACAGTTTGTTGTGTGGTTATCGATATGTTCAATAATAAAAAATAAGGTAACGCTTGATAGCACTACGCAAGGCGGTGGACTATTCCGCTGGCGAACTCTTCAGAAAATAATTATAATGATTTACCAATAATTACCTAATTGAACGTTCGTAAATGAATTCATTTCGTAAATGACATTGTAGTAAAAACAAAACAAAAATTGCATCAGGCACTTGGGCGCACAATTCGTCGTGGCAGTTTTTCTAATGTATTCATTTCTAATTTTCTATGTATTTTGTTCTATTTTCAAATTGTTTCTAGTTTTTTGAATGGCCGCGGCGTGTCAATATAATTAGCAAAAAAAGGCTTCCGAACTAATACTTCAACTGGCTGACACTACTTCCACGTATTACAATATATTCACCTAGATGTATATAAATTTTATTTTAATACAATAATATTATATCTTTGAATACTTTAGACTGACGAGTTTGGCGTTATTGCACATACTTTTATTGAAAAACAAAAACAATAAAAACACTGCAAAACAATATTCATTTCCGATATTAGACAATTTTCAAACTGATTCGACGCTCTCAACTCGTCTGCCTATTATTTAAGATTCATTTACTCTACTCATTCGCACGCTACTTACGCACTCGCACTCTAACAAACACTCATATATATTTTGTTTATCTATAGTCCTATGAATTTCTTTTAACGGTGCATATTACAAGCTTGGAAAAAAGAATTCCTTGCATTTCTGGGTTTGGCATCGAAGCAAACCAAATTACGTGCCCTAAGGGTCACCTTCGGGGTCGTAGAACTCCTAAGAGAACGACAGCAAATATTTTGTACTCTATTGCTATCAAAGATTGTTAGTCGTCGACTATTTCATTCGATTTATTACAAGATCGCTCACTACTATAAGACCCTTTTGGTAAGGGCTTTCGGCTAACGATTGCGCCAGACGTGCTGCTTCTACGCAGTGCTTCTTCGCCAGGAATCGCGTCTGCTCAAGACCTTGCGATTTATGGACGAACTCAAACGCCTTTTCAACGTCTCCGGGCTCCTGGAAACGCCGCATTATCATCGGATTCAACTCGGGATACTGAAAAAGGAGACAAAATTGATTCAGTAAATCGAACGAATCTGTAAATCTACATATTCAGACTCTGACGATGGAATCTTTCAACTCGTTGCCCTTAATTCTTATATTTCATTCTATTTACCCGTTCGCAGGCGAATAAAACTGGCGCCGTGGCTAGTCCTAGCTTCAGATCAGCAGCTGTTGGCTTTCCCATGGCGGCTGAGGAGGATACAAAGTCCAGGAGATCGTCGACCAGCTGGAAAGCCAGCCCAACGTTTCTTCCGTACTGAAAAGCAACGTCCGCCAGATGGTCGTCGGCACCAGCCAACATCGCGACCTGGTTAATAAAAGAGGTGTGATACAAAAGGTCGAAGATCTTGTCGGTGAATCAATAATTGAATCGATAACTTACAGCTTTAGCGGAGTTTGCGATCAAACTGGCAGTTTTTCTGTATGTCTTGGTGAGATAATGCGCGAATCTTTCATTTTCGGTTTCCTTCGATCCAAGTTGCATGAATTCTCCCTGCACTAAGTCCGTAACGACCTGAAACATAGTTAGAAAGCAAATCAAGTAAACTGCATTAGAAAACGATATTCGTTGGGTATTAGTTGTGTAATGTGGTTATCAGGGCGGGTCTAGCGAGGACTGATGTAATTAGATAATTACCTGACTCAGGGTGAGCGTTACATCGTCGTTGCGAAGTCGTGCTATCATCATTGATGCAACCGCTAGAATAAAGTCACCAGCCATCGTGACCTGAAATGAATAGAAACGAACGGGATGTTTGAATGAATATTGATCATCTTTTCACAGTTATTATACAATATATCTGGATATAGTCGTACGCGTGGATCACAGCGAACATGATTTCCTAGAAAGTTGTGTTTTTTTATTATTTTTATGCTAATCAAATGGGTTTCAACCAAAGCGTTACATAGATACGGACAATGGGATGAAAAAAAAAATCGTTTTTCCCCTGAATTATTTATCATTCGTTCTACAAGTTTTTTTTATCGTCTGTGGTTGGGACTTTTCACCTCGGCAAGAAACCTCACGAGCTCATAAATAATGCGTTTCACATTTTCTTGACTCCTCAAGATCTTCCATTTCGTTTTTCTATTTGTGTTAAATTGAGAAAAAAATGTTGACGACATGAAGAAGATCTTGAGAAAAAATTCCAACCAGTCGTCTTGAAGTGTCCACAAGGATTTTTACAGTAAAGTGAATTTGGCAAAGGTGTTTGAAATGATTTTTCCCCTTTGTTTAAGTGAAATAGGTAAACACCTTTGAATTAGCAACACACATAACGGAGTGAGCGATCGAGTATCAAAGGTCGTTGTGTCGAGTGATAAATAGAGCCACTCTTGAGGAATAAGAGTTTGTAGCGTAATTAAGAGATTAAACAAATTGTATTAAAGAAATATATGCAATTTGCAGAAATATTTAACGCCGGGAAGTGCAGGGGTCAGATGAATTTTGCAAGAATGGAAAGCTAGCAGAATTAAACGTGGTATAAGTACAACCTGAGGAAAGGAGGTTTGAGAGAAACTTGAATCAACGGTCAGGAACCACGCGAGACGTCCTCAGTCCTGAGTCTTGAATGTCGAAGAAGGAGAAAACCTTGAGCCTTGAAGTATCTTAATATGATCTATGAATTTCGCTCAGGTTTGATTTCTACTGATAGCTTCTTCGCTTTTGAGCTCTAAATTCGACGATTTTAATGATCGAATCTATATTATAAATATCAACGATGGACAAAAGCTTCTAGATTTTTTATCTCGTGGTTCCAATGGTCACAAAATCGATAGAAAATCTATCTCGAATCTATTGCCGTTGGGGGGTTTGATTCTCAGTGAAAGGGAAACTATTTAGCGTCTGCAATAAATAATAATGAGACTGTCATCATTGCAGGATATATAGGTGAACGTGTTTATTTAATGAATAGGTTCGTTGTATAACCTTGGCTGTAAATAAATGTACAGATCAATAAGGAGACGTTATAGAGAAAAAATGGCTAATCACTTCGATTAAAGATTCCATAATAATCGAATAAAACAACATTTGTCCGGATGACAGTGACGAAACTAAAAAAGTGGATATGGATACTTGGGCCGCTTAGAAAAACTCATATTATTAATGACAAGACATTCTAGTCGTCGATTTTCCTTGCGAAACATATAAAATTACAATAATTTATAGTATACAGGTATAAAGGTTTTTTATCTTCTACGAATTATGCAAAGATAAAGAAAAGAAAACTAAACGTCAATTTCGCCACGTTGCTCGTAGGTGGAACTAGTTTTCACAGATCAATTCCACAGTCACTGAGGAATTTCAGTGAAGGAAGGATCGATAAGACCGATCCATATGATCGATCATTGAACGGTCGGTGATCATCGATAATCTTCGGTGTAAACATCAACAATTTACATTAGTCAAGTCAATAGCCATGGCAAATTGAATGGTCGTTCAACCTTGAGTAACAATTAACGCCAAAGTCCCCTTTCACTATTAGCATGATGCAGTCGTTACGACAACTGCAGACATTGCGCCCAACGTTTCCTCACCCTGTGGTGGACAACTCAAATTCAACTGAACTAGAAAAATAAAAATAAAAATAAAGAAACAAAGAGAAGCTGCAGAGCAGAAATTAAGACCAGGAACAGGATTGAAGAAATCATATATAATGCTGTGGGCATTGAACTCTCCTCACTGAATTGTGGCGAAGTAGCTTGTCTTCTGACTTAAATTTTTACGAAATAAAAGAGAAAAGAAACAATTCTTGTGAGATAAAATTATTCCTTGAAATGTATCATGTTGCTAATTTTGCTCAAGAATTGATACTTCGTAATAATTACTTAGGAGCACTACATAAATTCGTTTAGCGAGTATTTGGCAACTGTTTTAGACGAAAGCGAACGCGACAGGACAACTTTCGATTCCAATATTAAGCGCCACAGATTCAAGGAGATTGAGAAAAGAAAAAAAAATCGCTTTTGGAACCAATGAAATCAAGTGGACACCATAATTTGGAATTATAGTAGAAATCTATGAAATGACACACAATAAAAAAGTATGGGAAATTAGGGGGAATCATTCAAGATCACAAAATTACTTTTACGCTACAAGATTGAGTGAAAATAACACCTCGCCACATTCAATCAACAGTCTCGAATGATAAAATTGTGACAAAGAGAAATTTGGATATCTTCTGATTTACAGATCATTTTTTTTTCAGTCGGATTGACGAACAAGAATGAAATAAAAATCAATAATCAATAAAGAATCGTTGTCCGGTTGAGGGGTGAAATACATACTGCAGTATTTAAAAGATACGTGCTCATCACGTACGTAATTCGAGAGTGCCTGGCGGCACACTTCCGGATCTACAAGAAAGTGTTAGCCGGACACGCATGGAATTGACCTCCTTCGGTAACATTCCACGCATGTTTGAGATGCACGGTATTTGCCTTAAAATTTGTTATCAAGCTTGTGACGAAATCGACGATATTTGAGTACTCGGGCTTTTAAAAAACTGTTTGAGGTGTTAATTTATTTACCTTTTTATGATTCCACAATACGTTTACCGAAGGTTTTCCACGCCTGAAGTCTGACTGATCGATTACGTCGTCGTGTATTAGGGAAGCACTGTGGATCATCTCTGCAATCATCGCTACTTGTCTCTGCGATGGCAAGAGATCGCTGAACGAGATTAAACAATATTATTAGTTTTTTGAAAAACAATCGACTAATTTGATGATAGTAATGCAAATGTAAAATAACATTCTAATAAACGTGAAAATACGAACCTTCTTTCTTTGTGGTAATTTATGGCCCTGGCCATCAGAATGGCCACCATTGGTCTCAGGGCTTTTCCTTGACCATCGAAGTAATATGTTGCTATGGTTTTCAATTCCTCTTGTGACGTGTTTCGGACAACTTCCTGCAAAATATATCCAAAAATTGTTAATTTCTGTCTTCCTTATTCGACAATTTTTTCCCTAACAAAACTATGATCGTCATTTTGTTTTTGCTGTGCAAAAAACTATTACCAAATTACAATACAGTCGAGAGCCTCGCAACTTCTATTTACTCTGCGAAGTAGAAGAGCGTTATTAACGTTAATTTTTTTGTCCTACTTATCGTCACGAAGAACCAAATTCTCGACCTACAGCTCATGATGCAAACACGAATGTAATGTGCGAAAAATGTTGGCTACATATTTTTATCTAATCGGCAGCTGTTACAGCTTTTTTCATACTCGCTAATGGATGCATAACATCGATAATTCGAACTCCTAATAAATTGTATAATGAGAATCGAAGGACGTACATGCACCGTCAGCCTCCTCCTATATTGCGACGTTGGGATTGGTTGCATGTTTTATTTATCAAGTCAACCTGAAGAAGCTATACTCGATACTTTACGATTCAAATCACACACTTTGACGTGGTTATGTTATACGGGCAGAAAGTTGCACTGGAGAGAAGCCAATACCGTAAACTATGGGACCTACTAGTCCTATATTATGCCCGAGTATTTCCTCACAATAAATGAACGTGAGGAAACAGACGGAGACAAAAAATATACCGATTCAGGCTTCCATTTGGCATAAACATAATTGATTTAAGGACGACCGTGAAAATTTTACTCCAAAAGTTGAGCAATAATTTTCACTCGTGGTATAAACGTCTGCAGTAATAATACAACCGGAAATAGTGATCCAATTAGTGATTCTACGATTTAGTTACCGTAACGATGATTGCCAATTTTACTTTCTAAATGGTTCGACCAAATTTTCTAAATACACATACTCAGAATTTTTCTATGTCATAAAGTCACAAAATTTTAATATGTATATATCAATTAACAGACGGTTGAATAAATAAACTATCCATTTAATTTGAAGAAAAAAAAAACTACGATCCTTTTTTCTTGGGTAAAAGTTTTACCCTGCAGTTGCTGATATGCAGACCGTAAAACTATGCATACGTACAACCTAACCGTTGCAAAAATTGCACTGTTATACCCGCGATCCGCTTTCGCTCGTTCGAGTTCACACAACGTTTATTTAATAACGACATACCATGGAAGTAAATTCCACTGAGTAGTTAAATCGCGTGATTCACTCTCATAGAAAATAATCAAATTAGAAAAAAGAAAAATGGATAACCAAATAACGAGTGTGGAAAGAAAATTTGAGAAAATTGTTCATCATTGAATATGATAAATATATATGTTAGTTGGAACCGCAATGTCACGCATTCCGACCGCAATGACGCGAATATCTGCATAAATATACACGCATGAGTGGTAATAATAATTGATATATTTAGAGGAGGGAGAGAGTGAAAGCTACTCACCATTCGTATGTCATCATAGACGTCCTTGAGATCGTCCTCGAGAAGGCGGTAAGGGTCGACCTGGAATTCGGGCAAAGAACCTGGCTGTTGTGTTTGCATTGAACTCGCAGCTCTCGAACCCGGCGTTGTACTTCTGACGCGTGACCTTGCCCCGTTCTATAAAACAAGAACAATGAAGATTATAAAAAAAAAAAAATATCTTCAAATTATACTCAGAATTTTACAAAACGTGTAACAATGACAAAAACGAAGAACATGAGAAGAAATTCTTTATTCGTGATCGCAATATATCAAAGAGTAGCCAAAGCTAACAAATTCACATACTTATAATGTCGATGTGAAAAAAAAAATTGAGAGTGTCAAATCCGTAATTTACTTTCATTAGTTGAACAAGTAAGACGTAATCCGACTCGAGACATCCTGTGAAGAGTTAACCCACTAACGTAACGTAACGCTTGTAGTATTTAGCACAGCGTTAAACGCCCGTGCAATTTTTAGCGTACGTATATACATTTTCATGAATGTATTTTATTTCAAATACGCGATTATAGTTTGGCATTGAATGAATAAATGAAAAAAAAAGAGAGTAGAGATAAATGGAAGTGCTGTTCATCTTCGTTAAGATCGTAAACTTTTTATTATTTTTCATTACTATTATTATGATTATTATTAACAAATGATTTTTTGCCTCGAGTTTTAAACACTTGTAACACAGGCCAAATTAGTCAAGAGATAAATATATTGAATAGGTAAAATTTCTTCTACGGGATTGGTCATCATGCAATTCATCAATCCAGTCGCGAATTAATCATCGAAAAAGTAACCGGGGATAGAGGCTGGCTGACTCTCAACGGTTTGTACTACTAGGCCGCTCCGCGTCCCTGTCTGGCCAACGATACACGTTACTACTTACTGGCGGGCCATATCTTGGCTTCACTACTGACTCGTAACTGAATGGCATCGCTCTTCGAGCGTGGTCCACGTGAAATTTCATTTGACGCGGCTTTCCTAAACTTGAAACTGATTAGGTTTTGGTACTGATCTATTCCGTACTTTTCAAATTGATTTGAATAACATCATTCCAAAAAAATACAATAAAAATTACGATATCTTAATAACGGATCAATGGATTTGAACGACATTTGGTACCACATAGTTTTTCGGGTGGCTGATCATGAATCTGAAGTCAGTTTTGCAAAATTTCAATTTTGCGTGGTGAATCTGCTGCAAAAAAAAAAAAACATTTGGATTTTGATGAAAATTGGTACTCGAAGGTTTTTTGGGGTCACTGATCAAGAATCTGAAGTCTGCAGATTTGCAAAATTCAATATACCTAGAAACAAAATGAATAACGGGAATTTCAAAGGCTGGCTCGTAGTCAGTCCAAAACCGTTTGTTTGTTTAAATTTGCGAAATAACCTGTTTCACGAATTCGTTGAATAATAGCGCAATAAAACGTGCGTTTTTCGCATATGTGCAGGTGATTAATCCCACCGGACTCGTTTCTAGATTCGTTTCATCATAATCATTCTATTTTTACTACATCGTTCTGAATTTATATTTCATCACGTGAAGAGATATTATGTAAATCTCGAGGCAGACCCGCTGTCTGGACGGCATGAATCCATAATCACATCTTCAGACATGTCTTGATTGATGAAGAGGCGATCTTTAAACTATCTTCAAGTTGTTAGTACCTTCAAGTTATCAATGAATATATTACGAGAAATTTCATTGTAACTCCGTACACAGAAAGGTGATCTAGTTGGAAGAAACACTCGTATCTATAAAATATCACGTGCTTAAATTACAACGAGGTCGCGACATGAATCAGAATCGCAGAAAAATGCGTTTAATCGACACTAGAAGACCTTGCTGATATAGGAATGATCGTAGCTCAATTGGAACAACTCGCATTCATTCAAAAATTCCTGTGAAATCGTCACAGGTTGAGCCTACATAAATCCTGAAGCAATGATTAACTGTTTTTTTCCTTTCTTATTGGACTCATATTCAATTTTTCTTCATAATGTTAGATTTTTAATTTTAAGTTTCATCATCGATTCTCTTTTTTTTCTGTTGCTAGTGAATTTAGAATATTCAATTTTACGTTGTTTAATTTTTCTTCATTATTCAGTATTGAATGTTGATTATTCGAAATCCTGAATAATAAACAGGAAGTTATCTTCCTCACAATCACATGAATAAATTAAAAAAAGAGAACATCGATACCTATTGTTCAATTCAATTCTATATATTCGTAATAAAAATGATTGAAGGATTTGAACCACTTAGCAGAAAGTGCAGAGCAAAAAAATTTAATGTAAAGAACGAGAATAATGCAACCATTTCCGTCGAAGTCGAATGCAGTATTCTACTATATACTTAAAATAATTGAGTGCACTATAAGGTATACATAATAAAAAAAAAAAAGAATTGTGTAATCCAAATACTCCACAAACTAATTATTACGCAATAATAATGAACATTTCATTACGGATCGTAAAACATTTTTATCCAACACACGTGGAAGAAGATAGTCAATGAACTGGCTGAGGTAGGTAATAAGAAATTGACCTGAAGAAAGCAAATTTATTATTCTAGGAAGTATTCAACAATCCTGTTGGTACCTTCATATATATATTCAAATTAGTACCTAGTACGTAGGCGTTGATAAAACGGTAAGATAGATTTAAAAAAATATCCAAGATTTTATTTGTATTTTATATTCCACTTTATATACCAAAGGACTTGCGACATCGACGGTGTGCGGTCACACAGTTGGACCTATACACGATCCCCACATCAACCCACCGATACCAGCTGTACATAGTATAAGAGTACAAGACCGGTCTACAACCACCTTGCGTAATATTATTACAGACAGACCAACCGTTGCATAAACTGGAAATATATGGAAAAAAATAGTAATATAATAATAATAATAATGAATAAAAAAAAAACTAAATGTATTTTTGTGACATCTGCTTCGATGATCGACGATGAGTGAAGTAAGAGAATATCTCGCGCATGCGCAAGTCGTAAATGGTCCACTTTTCGCTCGGTGATTTTTTTCGCGCATGCGCGTGTGGAAGTGAGTCAGTGCATGCGAAACGTGAGGATAGGCGATATCTTCCCTGGCCACACGATTTATAATACGATTAATTTTTTTTCTATTTTTTCTTCAAATTCTAACCGACGACATTGAACCTCCCGAGTCCCGTTAAGATTCCGGTTAGGAATTAACGAAAGTGTGCATACACTAGCGAAAAGAAATTTGAAAATTCCTTCGCACGTTCATTTCGTAAGTGTATATATATAAAGTATAAAGACGCTTTCGTCCAAACGGCTTATGGGTATACGCTTGTGACGAATGACAAACTGAAAAACTTTCTCCTCATCGTCGATGGCGCACCTCATATACCGACACCACATTTCTATTCCGATTGGTATAATATTAATTTAAATTAACAATCGGAATGCAGTGTCTGTTAGACACGGTATAATAGAATCGTTCTACATATGCAGAGTGTCAATCGCGATGGGTGATGATCACTCTATGAAAAGCTTTTGAAAAAAAAAACACACACATCTCAATGCCATATCAGTTACCGCATTCAAGACTCGACTGTATAAATCAAGAATCTCCTTGTCTCGGGAGTTTACAAAATTGTGCTTGGAATTGGTAATAATTTCCGGACGAGTCGATGAGTATTGCGACCATTTGTGACAACCTATGAGGAATATTAAATTTATTCGAACTATTCTGATACTTCGCACACTCGGACTTACAGCGACAAAAATAAAAAATACAATTTATTATGACAGATGTAACGATCAATTTGCATAATATCCTCTAATTAATTGTTTTAGGGTAGCTAGATGATACAGAGAATCAAAAATACTTCAAGCATCACGCTGTATGAGCAATGGTTGTGAAAGACTCAAAAATCCTGCACACATGTTGAAATGTTTATAATCTTCAGTTTGCTTTCCGCAAATAAAATATCAGCTTTCCAATTTTCATTACTCATATACACATTATATTGGGAAATCTGGTTTTGGGAAGGAGACGATTTTTCCCCATTTCTAAATTTTTCAACAAAAAATTCTGAATCATGCGAATCATCGGTGATTGATAATTGCAAAAAGGAAAAAAGTACCTTTACAAACAGAAAAATAAATGATTGAAAAAAAGAACAAACTCGTTTAATTAAATCGACTCTCTCTCCACGCGAGGAGGTATTCTCCCGTCCTTGGTTCGTGCGATTTCATAGAAAGTAAAAGGAAGCGATGAAATACTTAGTATCTGCGACACGATTCGTGTAATGATTAGTTTAGTATTTGAACAGTCGATTCAAATGTGAATTAAGATTGCAGTAAAAAAAAAAAAAAAAAATTCAAATTCATATTCGTCAGCATAACGACGTAGTGATGTAACCAAACGTATCAATACAGTTACGTCTTAATCTCTGAGACTCTGAGCACCTGTATACCTGTGATTCTATGACCATTGACACACTGAGACCTATTTAGAAAAATGAGAAGAAGAAATTAAATACCGATTAACACACACATAGTTGTAAATAATCGATGGGAATTCTCAATGATTCGGACTAAATTAAACGTTTTCTTTGTAACGATGAATTATCGCTTTATGCTAAGCCGACCGAACCCACGATTAACTCATCCAATAGTCAAGCTGATTATACGCGATGATGATATTGGAAAATATACAGACAGACGTCATATTCATCGAAAGAATATCGTCGTGTTTCTGATAATGGGAGGGGAGAAGAATGTGAAAGTGGTCTATCCCGGGGCAATCGCCGTGCCCCGGCCCATCAATGGGTCTCAGAGGTTCTCATTCATCTTTTAATCATTTCTCAAATCTCAATAATTATTATTATTATCATCATCATTTTTTTCACGTAGTTTGTAGAAAAATGAAATTTGTTATCAAATATTGAGAATATCTATAATTCAACTCAGCTTTATTTTATTTTTCTTGTAAAATTCATGGCATGAAAATTTTTTTAATTTTATTCATTTCTCGCATTAATAATAACGGTAATCAATTAACAATAATAACATCGGTGATCATCACTGGATTTTCGAAAGCGTCTGTTGAATAATTATTTAAATAAAACTTGTAACGCAACTTTTGAGGTAATACAATTTTCAGGTTTTTTCTTCTCAGCTCTTCTCTTCTCAAATTTGATGCTTATGTAAGAGAAACAAAAAAACGGCGTATATCCCAATCTCCCCTATCAAACGTATATTAAAAAAGTACATTATTCCTTTTTTCTTATCCAATTTATTTATTCAATCTACACGATTTCGTTATAAACTACGATGTGGTAACTCTTCGCGTAGGTGTAACCGGTTGATGATAATTTGACACATAAAAAAGAATTGAGTAAATCGAAAAAAAAAGTGACAAAAAAATCTCACAATCAATCGAATATATTATAATCGTCAAGGTAATAGATAGCAAGTAATAAAAAAAAACTAGATATTTTTCAATCCTTAGTTTCGTTTCATTCACTTTTTTGTTGCACAAGCTCTTAGATAAAAGTTTGTGAATAATCAAGTATAGGTATATATGCGTGAAACGGTAAAGCTTGGATTCTCAAAGCTATAATGAGTGATATCGAAAGTAACTGATAATTATGAGCCCTATATTAATGAACCGTTAGATAGCTGGTTCAAGATTTTGATATTTGAATTATATAATGATCTTATGGGCCGCGGAACTACTTTACGACTTTTGAACGATAAATTAGGAACGATTTTGAACAGCACGTGCACGATGATTCTTGACAATATGATATTTTGAAGAAATATTAAACGTGATGGAAAAAAAATGATCAGATTACAATAATCCAGTTCACCCTATAAATTTGCGATTAACTTATCGTGCGCGAATGACGAATATCACAAATGCAATTGAAATAGAATTGAAATTGAAATAAAATCGAATTTAAAATAGAATGGAAATTAAGACTGAAAAAAATTGGCCAAGTCAAAATTATGGTATCGTTTATTGATATACAAACCCGGAATTCTCGGGTGTTAACTGGAGGGTCTAATTGATATGACCGGAGTGTAATAATTGTCCTTGCACTATCGTCGTTATACAATATACATGTACCTGTGTACTTTATTTTAAGCTTGCATAAATTGCAAACTCATTGAACCATATACGACATACGTCGTCGAAAATCGTAAACACCGGCGCATTAGCGTGTGATAATAATCTAAACGTCATTTTCGATGAAAGTTAAGTTTGTTCCTTACAGTCAACAGTTTGCTGCCTCGTTGACTAACGATATATTGGAAAATATCGCCAGTGTTAATAGTCAGCGGTGCATGTTGCGAAATAGTTACGAATGCAATGAGTTTGCTGTGAATTGGGAGTAAAAATAAAAACTTACTGACTAGCAGAAGAAAAAAAATTATCTTTCAATTAGAATTTTGGGAAATTCAACGACAAATTTGTGGTCAGCGACTCGAAAAACCTGCAGGTTCGCATTTCGCATCAAAGTTCAGTTAGTTTAACATCTTTTGCCAGTGAATTTGATTCACCAGTTTGAATCCTTCGGATACTAATTTCAATCGAATTCTGAATATGTTCAAAATTTTGCACCGGTAAATTGAATTGCGATTTTTGAAGCTTGCAAATTTGACTTCAGTGACCTAAAAAACCTTCCCATACCAATTTTTGTCTGAATCTATTTACCCCTTCTCAAGATATCGTCATTTTTTTCTTTCAGAAGTTTCGTTAATTAAACAATTCGAAAACTACTCAACCGATCAAAGCAAAAATCTGATCAGTTCTAAGTTTTGAAAAGCTGCGTCGATCGAGACCAAAATCATGAAAATCTGGTCATTCGTTCTCAAGATGTCAATCTGAAAATGTTTCAAAGTGATTCTCTAGACTTCAAAACGTGGAAATCAAATGAAAAATCAATTTATAATTTTTGGGGTTGATTGGCAATAACTTCCCCTTATCTCTGAAATCGAGTCAAAAAAGAAACGATTTACTGTTCATAAAATCGAAAATCAAAATTTCTACACTATAATATCCGCGTGTCAAAACATTTTTTACGACTTTCATACCTCATCTATACCATTACTGTATATAGTGAGTTATCATTTGTCCCGAACCACATATCGCGAAGAAAGAAATTACCATGTAAAAGTTGTTAACGTCTGCAGCTCAAGACGTTCCCGAAAATAAACTAACGGTCCATACTCGTGAGACTTTAGAGCACCGGTTAATTAAACACCTGCCACGCCCGGGGCTCAGACACATTTTTATCAGTTAGTTCCGTGTTCGATAAGATTTAGATTTAAAAAAAAAAAAAAGAATTAAAGGCACGAAGACGCGTCTGTGACTTGATACAATAATCAATTACATACATTTTCAGTTCATTCACTCATTTAGTGGTTTTTTATTGCTTTTTTTTCTATCTACATCTTTCGAAATTCCTTTGAGAAATAGGACGAAGAAATTAAAAAAAAAAGAGAGAAAGATTTTTTTACAGGTTTGGCTGAGTGACACAGAAAAATAAAATTTAGCAACCAATTCATCGCGGTATCATCGATCTACGAATGTGCCAAATTTTTTCGCGTATAATGGATTCGAAAATCTCAAGGTCCGGGTGTGCCTCGTGTTATGTACCTGGAGTCTATAGGTATATGATAATTCGACAATTCGTATTTCAATTAATCGCTGTTCGAAGATTTGACGGTGTAAAGATTCATGATAATTCAGTGTATCAATACACTCAAAATTCCAGGGAAGCTGATAGTTTGTGTTGAAGAACAAACAACAAAAGAACAAAAAGAAAAAAACCATCATTCGATACCGGAATTACTGTATCCCAAAATTCTGGCGTGGTATGCACACACCTCTCTGCAAGTTGAGCATGGTGAAAAAAAAAATCAGCAACATTCCTATACCGCCTTCTATTAGCCATTCATTTATACAGAAATACGGATATAGGTATATAATATATGCACGAGCTTACGCACCTTGGGCAAATATGTTTAAAATATAAATAGCACCTCTTAAATTGCGGTCTCGGCCATTGACTGTAGTCGTTATTGCCGCATATATCTTCATTTCGCAATAATAAAATTATTGTAAATCACCATATAATACGAAAGGGCCGCAGAATAACACTTCATGATGATCTGACTTAGGCTAAAAGTAAGCGGTTCCAATCTTTATTCACATTAGTACAACGATTTATATATATAAAAAGAAAACATGTATTATTTATGTATTATTTATGAATATATATAAATTACAGATTCACATCGTTGAAGAAGCCCAAGTACGATAGAGGTGAGGCAAAGTCATTATTTTTATATCTCACACATCTTCTTTCATTCGAATAATTTAGGTTCATTGATTGACCAAAAAATAAAAAATTAATCGATAAAAATGTGTCACAATATCTAATGATAGAATTTTATTCAAGTTCGCGTCTAGATCCATCCGTGTAATCGATTAAATTGATACGAGTCAATTTGACGTGAGCATAGTGCACAACAAGTTTGTGTGTATGTATGTATGTAATAACAAAGTTCGCAGGGAAAGGCAAACGCAAGGTGCAGAATTGCCCTGCTTTCGCCAATAAGGCTGAAGCTAGCAGCCGAACATTTCGAACTTCTCCTGAATATAATTAGGAAGTATAGATTTCAGTCTATAATTTTTATAATGGCTTGAAAATTATTCAATTTTCAATAATTCTCTGATTTCAATTCAATTCAGCACTTTTGGCTGCTCATCATGGCTGCTAGCTTCAGTTTCATCTTTTGGCAACTAGCTAAAAATCAAGCGGCTCTATAGCTGTACCTACACCCCGATTTGAAATCAGTTGAAATCAGACAAAAAATCCTTCTGAAATCGTACGAAATCACTTAGAAATCAATGAAGATCAACTGGAATAGCCGCTCGGATACTGAAGTTTGAATCGAGTTGAGAAATAATCGATCAATTGATTCATACTCTGCAACGGTATCAATGAAATCAATTGAATTAATTGATTATCTGACTAAAATCACTAAATCAATCGATTACTTGACTCTCTGTAGATTTCTCTGATTTCACTATAAGACGAAAAGATATCTATACAAAAAATTTTGAGTTTTGAAAATTTGAGAATATGATAAAAATTTTCAAAATTCAATTCAGTCTCTCTTTACGTGTGTGTATAAGCGATTTCTTGAGTAGCTATAATATAGTGATTGTTGAACGACCGAGAGAAAGTGTGCGAACCGCTTGGCCGAGCTCTCAGTAGGTTGTATTCTATAGCCTCAAGAGTACGACTCCAGAAAATGACAAATGATTTTGAAAGTAAGAATTTTCATGACCCGAATAACGACCTTGAGAAAATAAAAATTTTTGATGAATTTTATTTTTTGATGATGATTTTCATCTGCACTTACCGATGATAAGTCAGTGTCAGTGCAGATTCATTCATGAATTTCCATTCTCGTTATCTTGAATTTCCTTACCTTTAACAAAAAAATGATAAAATAATATAATTAATATTGTTCAATTTTTCGTAATCTCAGGATCCTAAAGAGTTGAACATTTTTTTCCGTTCATAATCCTGAAGTTCGATTACGTTTAGTGAGCATTGTTACAGTCAAGGCCAAGGAGAGGCGTGTAGCTTTCACCGAGAACAGGTTGAAATGATGAAGAAGAAAAAGCGATGGAGAGGGTTCTATCGATTATCTTTGGGTGTGTATGTAGTACGCGAGGGGGTAACCACTTCGAAATGTGGTGTCCCAACCATTTCACATGTCACAACCATTTTCATCGGTATTTCATGGGTATTTCATGGGTATTTCATGAGTATTTCATGGGTATTCCATGAGTATTGTACTGTATGAGTACTCCATGGGTATTTCATGGGTATTTCATGGGTATTTCATGGGTATTTCATGAGTATTTCATGGGTATTCCATGAGTATTTCATGGCATTCCATAAGTATTTCATGAGATGACTGTCCCAACTATTTCACGAGTGGATACCCCCTTGGTAGTACGTCGAAAGCGAAATTTGTACGATGATTAGTGGTTTTCATCGCAATTGAAGGTACCCACCGATGGTCTTGAAGTTATTTAACAACGGTCTCGTCTCGTATGTATATCCTTATAATTGATATTCACGTAGATGTATAACAACGCATGCTTGTGGCTTTTAGTGACCTTTATAATATGTTACAACACGACCGGGTTGAAAGTAGAAGTTATAAAAGCTGGCGGCAGGATCTCCCAGACAACTTGAGAAATAATAAGATAGGTGTGATCGCTGGAATAGTTTATCAGTGGCGAATAATATCAACCCGGGTTACAAAATATCTTCCTTTTTCGAAAATTTTACACAATTAGTACTAAATAATTCATAGATCTAATGTAATAAAACGATTTCGCCGGAAGTATAAAAAAAAACTTATTGCTCACGATAAGAAATAAACGTGGGATTCTCAGAATTCTCTAATTTTTCTTACCTTGACACAAACTTCATTCAGTAACTTAACCGAGCTATGCGCTTGCATAGTTGGGTAAACTATAATCATTCTTAGGTACAATGTTGCATTTACCATCGTTTACACAAAGCTTGCTATAAGTGTGAAAAATTTTGCGAACGCTAACAATGAAATTGTTAGCTTATGGTAACCAGATTCCACAATCTGACCAGACATGTAATTATTTCATATATTTTTTCATGTTACGTAACCGGGTATTAATGTACAGGTTCAACATTCAGAATGAGAAGGAAAAAAGGACGAATTTTTGCAGACTATGTAATTTGAGTTTCAGTTCGAAAGCGCCATATGGGCTGGAAGGAGGAGAATTGCGTTTGGGATTCAGAGACGATACATGAATCATCGTAATTGAGATGTTGGTCAGGTGTTTTAACGAGCAACGATTAAAAGATTCGCATCAATTAATTTTTTGGCAGAGTTTCTAAATTAATATGAAACAAGTTTAGAATCAGGTCGAATGGAAAGAGGTTCTCGTATGTCTCGAATGAGGCAAAGTACTAGTAGTAACAACCAAATGAGAAGAAATAAAAAACTGAACCGTGTACTCATCATCAAACGTGTGTACTGTAAGGTTGAAAAAATAGAACCGGTTATGTGGTCATCCGTCGATATACAACAAATTTAAAAACTAGTTAACGATGAACAATGACGACTAAAATTGCTCGTCACGTTTAGCATTGACCCGAAAATCGTATTCCTCATCTTTACTCTCCATCATTCACGTTTCAACACTAAAATCAACTGTTTTATTATTAATATTCAAATTTAGAATCCACGCATCTCGATACACAACGTCTCAAGTGATTTCATAATCATGGGACGACACACCTTCGCCAAATGATAAAAATCGCTTTCACTCGACTATCCAAACGACTAGAGTATCAGCGTTGAGGATAATGGCTCGCAATTAGACGACAAACGTGAAAATCGGTACCTACATCGATGGCCACATGATAAGAATACGTCATTAGTGGTCAGTCATTACCATGTTACAGGAATCAAAACGCATGTAACGGTGAATGATTTGACTAATATCACATGCGGTTTGCACTAAGTTGTACTGTTATTATATTCACTATAGCGGTATAGGTCGCGTCATACTTTAATGACGTCATATAAAAGTGAAGTCGCGATTAATTAATATCAATTAGACAGGAAATCGTGTGATTCAGATTCCTCTCGATTTCTATCATTTTGTTTTCTATCGAAGATTATTTTATTCGAAATCGAATGAATAAATTAATGATAAGTAAGCTTGCCTTTCCAATTATCATACCGAATCAGAGGTAGATCAATGCCTGAACTTTCCACGCTGTAAAACTCGAAATTGCAATGATGGTAATCATCACACAAAATTTTTGAATAATTAAAAAGTCATAAATCAGACTACATAAAATTCGTCAATTTATTTGCAGTGTGAGAATTCCCCCCCTCTTTCGAACATTCCTTAAACTTTCAAAAATATTATTTCAGTATGCACCTCGCGGATAATCGGTACTCCTGACGTATTCGCGACTACGCGTGACGGTCTATAAATTGGTTCATCCATACGTTATGCAGCATATTTGATTTACTGTTTTATCAATTCCACTGATAAAAATCGCCGAATAATTAATCAATGACGGAACTTATCCAAAACTTAAAGACACTGACTTTTCCCTTCGATGTTCAAGATGCGTGATTGAGAAAAATTATCGAAGGAAATTAAGTAGATAGGGAGAAAATAACTGCTGCACGCTCTCGCAATAATCAAAATGAAGATTAAAAAAAATAATAATAATAATAATGATGAAGAAATTATACGAGAAAATAAATATTTACCAATTTTTGTCTAATTATTTTCTTGAATAGGGTAAATTTTCAGTCATCGATTATTTTATTTTAGGATCTTGAAGTAATCGAATTTGCTGGTTCTCAACCGACGAAACGATCAGTCTTTGAATTTTTTGTCGAGAAAACAAACAACCTGTAGAAAACTTTCTCCGGACTGTGTGGCGCGCGACCCACATCGGCAACGAGCTGGTAGGCCGAACAAAGTTATCCGAAGATGCTGCGTGCCAGGGGCGAACGAATCGGAGTCCTCGAATCAAGGTCACTCTCTCAAATCTCTCTGTAAAAGGTATACGCGTTTACGATTTACAATATCGGTATCACGGAGGTCTCGTCCTCACCCCACCTCCACGTCTCTGATACCATCGGGTTCGACGAAAACCGAGAGATTTATGCCTCGACGCTGAGGATACGACCTTGACCGAAGACCAGGCCCTTTTTTTATTAAGAAATTCCATTTTTTTTTTAAATTCTTTTTCTACCTTTACCGCCTATTTGAGTTTCCCATAATGTATGCAAAGTTTCTGAGAAAGCGACTCTTTGAAATGAAGTTCGTGAAACAAAAAATAAAAAATCGTTTTAAAATCATTGTCGAAATTGAGATAAAAATTTATCTGAAATTCTATAATTTTTCAATTCTAAGTAGGAAAAAAAATTTACTGTATTTCGTCAATTTTTTATATTCGCATTTGAATATGATTAGAAAAAAAAAAAAATTGTAGAGGAGATTTTTTGTCCTCATCTGATTAAATTCGAAAATCAGAGAAAAAAAAATTACATATGAGGATTGATTCTGTCTGTCGAAACGCTAGTCACGGATTTTGAATAACGTTGAAAAAAAAACTTGAGTAGTTTGACTGAAATTTCTTCCTCGTATGATAATTAGACCGAAAACCCGAGTCTATTATCAACCGGTAATTGTCTCCTTTTTCATTATTTCTATCCGTAACGAATTTAACTTGCAAATTCTGAATTTCAACCTTGAACCAAACTACGAGATTCTCTTTGTCTGTAACCGAAGTGCAAGGTATCTGTTTGTAGTTCATAAACCAGAGAGTTCATCGACCTCGAAAATGAAGAACTCTTATAGCGAAAGAGAGATCATTTTATTTATTTTTTTGTAATCTTGGTAAATACCCTCGAACTTTGAACTATAGATAATTACTTGCAAAACTATTTATAGAAAACGAGGAATAATTATTCGCAAAAATTATACTTCCTTCGTACGAACTGTGTAAATACTCATAGCAGTGAGATACCCCGAAATTTCGCTCGAGAGAATAAATGAATATCGCTGTAGAAAGCTGCCTCGATAAATCTTGAGATGATTGAAAATTCACTGACGATGAGAATCCGCTTTCGATTTTAATGTTTCCGTTTTCGTTTTTTTTTTTTCTTATCGTTCTCTCTTTCTCTCTGTTTTTCTTTCTTTTTCAACAATGAGAATGAAAGATGGGATGAAATTGAATTTTGATTATGCCGGAAAAGTGAAATTACACCGCTAAAGATTCGACGTTTGATATTACCTGATGATTTTTATCGGTGAAAAGCAGAGTGCAATGATAATGAAAGTTGGCAATTAACGATAATTAATACCGTAGGTATGTTCCACTTATTTTCTTCTTTAGAAATTCGAGAAATCATAATGGATTTGAACAACCATAACAATGGAAACGAACTACTAAATTTCTAACAGTCTAGACTACCCGTGTTGGAGAAATTATATTACAAATGGGGAAAACTATCTAGAGCCCTGCGGCTAGTTTTCCCCGATTGAAAGATTCCTACATGGGATACTAATCATGCATGATTGAAACCCAGGAAATAAGGTAGAGCTCGTTCATTTTTTACAGTAAAAATTGAAACAAGATATTGAATAAGAGAAAAGAGTTTATCGATAAATTTTCTTGGTACCAGGGATCCGTAACCCAGAAATTAGAGATCGTCTAATGGACGTCCCTACCGACCGGTTTTTTGATAGCGCGTGAACCCGAACTTTCCCACGGCACGAGAGTCATCTTAAAATAAAATATTCCAAGTGCCTAGAGACTGGAGGATAGTGATAGGATTATAGGGATAGGGATAGGATAGGACAGGACAAGCCTGGTCTGTGCGGCAATGGCCCGAAGAGCTTGTACACGATATTGGAGAGAAATCTTTCTCTATACCTATTTACATACGGAGTTACTCTTATATGGTATACTTATAATTAATAACTCCGGTAAACTACTATACAGATCCTAGACGTACTAGATTCGATAAAAATTATATCTATAATAATCTTTGTAACGTAACATTTCGGATAATAATTAATAGGTTTCGAAGGATGAAACTATAGCCATGACACAATATCCGGTTAGGAATGCCACAGCTTATCCTACCACCTTTCATAGCGTGCGCAGAGATGCCGATTCAAATAGACCTGAAATGACTGAAATTCATTGAGAAAAGACTCAAATTTCGAGTATTGAAAGCACAGAATTGATCGATGTGCGGAAATATCGAGGGGTGAATCACAAGGGAGATCTGGTGTACGGAGAGTAGGAAATGTTGGGAGATATTGGGAGATATTAGGAGATATTGGGAGATATCGGGAAATTTTTGGAGATATATTGAAAATTATATCAGGAGATATTGTGGGAGATATTGGGAGATATCGGGAAATATTGGGAGATATTGGGAAATGTTGGGAGATATTGGGAAATGTTGGGAGATATTGGAAGATATTAGGAGATATTGGGAGATATCGGGAATTTTTTTTAGATATATTGAAAATTATACCAGGAGATATCGTGGGAGATATTGGGAGATATTGGGAGATATTGAGATAAAGGAGATATGGTGTACACATTTTTGCTCGTGATTCACCCCTCGGGAAATATGAATGAAAGTTAATTTTTATCAGACCAATAGACCAAAGAAATTGAATGACAGGATTGATTTTTTATGCTATCCACTTATTTTGCTACACCCTGGCAATGAAAAAAAAAAATTACTTAATTTTTATTTTATTATAATTTTGGGTTAAATAATTGTTGTACGTACATGATCGATGCAATTAATTGACTGATGATATATTTTATATGCAATATTCGATTTCCGCATCGTGAACAAAAAAATATTTGGGTCAACATATCGGTCTAAATTAATTTGAAAAAGCTGCGAATCTTTAAACTATTATAGCTTTTGTTTCAATCCCTGAATTATTCCAGTACTTTTTTGACCAGTGGTCACTGTCTGAATTCACGAAGGTGAAAACTGATTATGACGTTTCCACGAAATCGAATAAGTCGATTATGAATAAATAAATAAATAAATAAATAAATAAGGTAGATACTGAAGAAACAGATCGATCTTGGTCGAAGTTCTTCGAGTTAATCACCTGCCTCGTTTAGAAAAAGCTTTCTTTTTACCTCGCTTTTTCTTCTTCTTCTTCTTCTTCTTTTTCAGTCAAATTATGTATGCAGTATAACAATATTGATTTTTCTATGCATAGACCATATAGTCATACAATTTTCGAAGAGACCTCGGAGGAGACGTCAAAATTAGTTTTTCTCACACTCGCATATATATCTACCTACGATTTTTCTAGTTAGAATAATAATAATCATTATTATGCAACAAGTTAGCTTCAATGGTCAGGATTTTTATTCAAATTTCGTATACTACATTTTTCGTTTTTTACACGTTCGATGAACCATATAATTGAATTATTATGTCAGCGATAATGAGCCTCGCTCAAATATATGAGAAAAAAAGTGATATTGCAAGAGAAGAAAAGAACGAATCTGATCACGATTTTGCCATGAGCCTTATAAGCGATTCAAATTCAGGTCAGTTTCATCAGATCTCAGCGTTACAAAGTAACTGATAATCGATTAGCACATATATACATATACATCGATCTAGAATAGAAAATTGATTCAAAAGAAGAAAGGGAACCAAAATTCGTGGATTATCGTCACCCGATGAAAAAATATATAATTTTTTTTTACAGTTTATTTATCATCGTCTAGCATTTACTGACCAATAAAACCCTACGATTTATTCAAACCTACGTATATTTGTGTGTTGTTTCGAAATTCCCCCTTTTATTTTCTTTTTCTACATAGCAATATTGCGAGTCATCAGATTCCTCTCGCCGCATGGCGATCGACGATTTGTACAGGCCATCGAACGTTCCCCTTGAAACACTTTCGTCGTAGGTAGAAGTACTAAGCAATAAGGTACACTGCGTGCATCGATGTGTTTAACGTTGCCTGTATCTACCATACCACGCGAATATAAGCGAATGGCGCTTTCGCCTTCGCCGATCCAGAGTTCAGTCCCCGTCAGTTTTAGTTTAGCACGTATACATACGAAACGACGCGCGTTTCTCCACTTGAGGATCGAACGACAAGAACAGCAACAGCAACAGCAACAGCAACACCTGGAACCAGCGATAGCTGAACTGGTGTTACTTGATGAAACCAGATTGGCCCCGATACCCAAATCCGAATCGTGCGGTAAAAGTTCGACGCGTGCATTGGCCGATTATAGACCAGAGTTTATTACCCACACCGATCGCCACACACACAACATCATTTTTTTTCTTGCGATCTACAGTCTTATTCGATTCATTTTCATGTCGGTAGACAAAATTGCCGGTCTCATTTCGCAAGGAATACTACATGGATATGGAATAGTACATTGTGTATCAAGGGCGCAAAACACTATTTTTCGAGTGTGAAATTTGCAGTACGAGCCGAAGGCGAGTGTACTGCAATCACACTCGCCAAAATAGCCTTGCGCCCGTGTTGCACACGATTTTTGTCTCAACACTTGGTCTGCAAAAATGCCTCTTTTCAGACCGAGTGAGCGGGCGGAAAACGGAAATTTGCGCCCGAGGGCCGAAAAGATCCGTTTTGCGCCGGCTCAAGAGTTATGAAAAGTGGCATTTTGCGACCGGGTGTGAGAAAACGAATATTTAGGAGCCAGCGTCACGGTCAGCATCCAGATTTGCTGAAGTTAATTAAAATGAGACAATCTTGGGTAGAGTGAAGACCGAGAATCAAGATTTTTGTTGAGTTATAGCATAGAAATACGATATAGACGTGGATCCGCATATTGCATCATTCTCTGACTTTTTTTTCTCAATGATCGTGAGGTGAATAATTTCAGAGAATGGTATAAAAAGACACGGGTAGAACTCCAAAAAGTCTTAAAACTGTCTTGAGAACATTCTCTATCTTGTCTATCACATCGATATAAAGTTCGATCGTTCGATTTTTTTTTTTAATCTCCTGAGGCCAAGACACCAATTTCTTCTCCTTCTTCTTTTTTTACGGCTTATTCAATCTCAGTTTTACATAGGTGCAGGTGCATGGATAGGTAGAAGCAGGTATACTTGAGTTTCTCGACTTTAACGAAATCTGACTAGATATACTTGCCTATTCACATATGTCTAGAATCTCAAGTTTCTAGATTCGAGTATAGGATGTACCACGAGCCTAAAATACCCACGTCGACACATCGAAGTGCAAAAGGATTAAAAATAATGAAAAAAGTTTCAGAATATCATGATTATAAATTAGGCAGACGGACCGGAGATCCTGTTCAGATTTTTTTAATCGTCTTATTTTATGTATTTTATTTTCCTTCGTCGCTTCAATCACTTCACCTTGATTACGTCTATCTAGCTACTGATTATACACCGAAAATACTAGATAAAATAGATTTTTTTATACGATATCACACAACTCCTATGCGTTGGCTGAGTGGATAAGAGCCCCGCCTACGGCTCCGTAGGTCCCTCCTGGTATCTCGGAAATTTTTCTTCTGCAAAACTTATCAAGTGCCTTATCCGCGGCTCTGGTGGTTCACTTTCCACCCAAGAATCATTGCCAAACAATTTGAATGGGAGACTGTAACTCGATTATAGTAGAGAAAAACAGTGATATGAATGAAAAAAATTGGACGTTAATGACTAGAAAAATGAAAATGGCCCAAATAAGGGTAGAGAAAAAACCTGAGATTGGCCTGAATCTCACTGAAAAAAAATAAATGGTAGTTTAGTCAAAGAATGAGAAAAGCTCTCGATAGGTTATTTCTTTAGGAATTTTCCGAGTCGAAGTCAGAGTGATTTTCCGGCTTGCGGGGGGTATTTGCAGAGATCGTTCAAATACATTGTGTAATGATGAACGGGAGTCCCGGAATCGAGTTGTGTGACATAATTTGTACATGCGACACAACCGCGGTCACGTATTACACGTGGGTAAAAGGTACATAAAAGATTATACATGGGAATTTTTTTTTTTTTTTTTAAACGTACAGTCAAACTCCTGAGACCTTCGGGTGCGGTGTGTAATTCCAAAGGCGCGAGGTGGTATAACGGATGACTACAAATGAAGAATATCTTCTTATCGCCATTCAAGGTACGTAATCTTCGGGTTTGTCCCCGACGTTGTACAAAACGCCAAACAACCTTATCTCCGGCACGGGGACGCGGATGTTCCGCACAGAATTATTAAACGAATCAACGGTGAATCCCGATGCAGAAAAAAAAATTTGCAAACTCAGAATATGCAACGTGCGGAAATCCTAGTCTCGACAGTTTAGCAACAATCAATCTTCCCAAGGCCCAATTCGTCGTTGATTCAAATCTCTGAACTTGATTGTTATTAATTCTGCTTCTACTGTTCGAATTGAACGAAAAAAAATGTAGGGAGTGGTACTTGGCGGGCCATCATAGCAATTTATGAAAATGTCACGTAAATATTCGACCTAATACTCTTTCATCTATAACCCACGTACCTGGCCGGCCAAGTACAACTCCCTACATTTTTTTTCGTTCAAATTTTTGTTTTTTGAACTTTTCCTCCCAATTTTTATCACATCACTAATTATTTGAAAAACCAGATTGGTTTAATAATTTTATTGTTAATTCTTGTACTTGGTAGTTGTATCTGATTTCAAAATTTTCATAGGAAGAATGTTTTGAAAGACGACTTTTGTTAAAACTAATTTTTGTTAAGGAGTATTTTTGGAGGAAGACTTTTTGTTGGTAGATTTTTTGGGGAGACCACATTAATGTACTTGGCGACGGTTTTTGCACCTTTTTATTAATTCTGTTTCTACTGTTCGAATTATAAATTCATTCTGAATTCTTTTTATCTAAGAATTGATCTGATCAGAATATGCCGTGCAATCCTCTATGTAATTTATTTTCAATCTATATTTAACAAAAGTATAGAAAATCTATGCGAATCATACGTGCGTGTAAATCTCACGAATTTGAAATCTGATTCCGTCGATGGTGTTAATTGACTTCACAACGTAGAAACTCATAAAGCTATAGGAATGAAAGTGAAATTGCAAAAAAAAAAAAAATCCGCCAAATATTGGTGCGAAAAGTCGTTGAACTTGGAGAGTTTTTTATATTCTATTTTTTCAGATGTCGCTTCCGTATCAAAGATCACATTCATGCACTAAAACATACAGAGTCGCCTACGTGAATATGAACAATGAGATATTCCGCCTTGTTTCAGTACAGCTGAGTCTATCTGATGCGGTTCGCGACTTGACTAATTGAAAGAAGGTTTTCATTCATTCAACAAACGTTCGACTCGAGACTGACGTACGAATAGATTCCGGATAAGTGAATCACCATCCTATCCGGATGGATTATTATTATCATCGGTATAGTATCAATGAGTAACATTTCATATTCATTTCAAAAACTTTTCTCTTCAATTGTTATTATTATTCTCTTTATGACCATTGAAATTTCAATCCCACTTTAAAACTTTTATCAATTTTTTGTTTTGAGTGAATTATGTTTTTCAATCTTTTTTTAACTGCGAAGATGATCATATAGTTAAGATCGTGATGCGAGTTGATGAGTATAAAGTTTTTTTTTCTATAAATAAAAATTCTTAACACGGAAATTAGAGTTATTCAGGAGGAGTTGAGTATATATGAATGATAATTAATTGATGTTGGCAATTACATACCTCGTGAGATCATTACCGATTAGATTAAATTACTTTTGTCAGTGATTATAATAATTTATCGCACGTGAAGCATGATCATTTGTAGAATTAAGGTAGAATCGTCACTCCTCACATCTCACACTAGTAACAATTAACTATTAACTAATCTTCACTAATTATCTCCCGCAATCGCATGCTAAATGTAAAAGTTCTACACTCTCGATTACTTCATCGTGAATCCACACTGACCTCGACGTCTGATCTACTGATGTACAACATAATCGAAGATTTAGTAACAGAAGACACAATTACATGTGTTTAATTTATTAAATCAAACATCTAACTAATTGTGCTAATAATGTTTCCATTCATCTTCTCCATCTCCTTTTTCTTCCAATTTTTTCTTTCCCTTCTTATTTCCTCTCTAGCTGATCATTATGACCCGAGGGGGTACCCACTCGTGAAATAGTTGGGACAGTCGTCTTATGAAATACTTATGGAATGTCATGAAATACCCATGAAATGCCTATGAAATAGTTGTGAAATGGTTGGGACACCACACATTTTGAAGTGGTTACCCCCTCGTTATGACCGATTGATTAAATAATACAAAAATCAATATCTGCAAAGAACTTTGACTATTGCTCTGAATTACTTTTCTCTTCTGTATGCATCCCATTTTGACAATTTTTGACAAACTAGCATACCTACCTATATGTGACGCATAAATAGGACTGCGGAGTATTGTCCGTTTGTGATTGTGCGGCATATAATTATTATATATATATATTGTATGATGATAAAAAAGTGTTTCACCAGCCTTGGGACATCCCATAGGCCATGCGTACATGCGCCATGGTGTTGAGTTAATTGCAAGCGTGATTATGCGTCCTTGTGGTTCTTTTTACGTGCTACAGAAGCGTGCATACACCACTCTTCGAGGTGTGATTGCATTTGTACTTACAAAGTAATACGTACCCTAGGTACACACCGTGACGGATATAACAATACATTATGTCAGAGCTCGTTACCGTCGTTATCCTTGTCACACTATACGATTTCGATGAAAGAAAAGAGGATTAAAACTCGGAAACTAACTGCAACTGCCCAAATTAAACTGACATTGATGAACCTGCCCTTGGATTTTTTTTTTCATGTGAAAATGACGTCAAGAAATTGGGAAGATGAAAATTAAAAAATTCAAGACTAATCCTCCGCTATTTTGAAATTTAGGAATCCTTCCACGAATTTGTTTTCGCGATAAAGTCATTAGGAATGTAGTTTTCTCAATTTAGTGATTTACATCATTGACTTGTCCCCTCTTCGCACTGACCCCCTCAATAATATCAGTGATCATCGACGATCGAGTAAATTCGAGTTTCTCTGAAACGATATTCAATTGCTAGTAATCGATGTAACTTTTCGACTAATTGGAAGACCCAGAGACAGCGGTTCTGATACATTCACGTTATTATCCCAGGGTCGATGGCCCCCGGGTGAGAACTGAGAAGGTGACGTGGAAGCTGCGCTTTCGTTTTTACGATTTTCAGAGTTCTACTTTGATATATGTACCTTTCTCATCGAGCCACGCGCAGAGGCATCTTCTTTCAATTTTATCTTGATACTAGTTTTTGGTTCCTCTACTTCTCAACCACGGTACTCATGATTCGGGGTTGAAAAACCTCTGATAAGATTATCATCTTGAAGATTCGAAAGTAATTTCAATCCCGAACGTCGATTTATCTCAGATTGAAGTTCCTACAGGTATTATTACTCCTGAGAAATACGATACACACAGCTAGTCGGGTCAAATGGAGCAACCTGGTGATGCAACGGCGGTTAAAAAACGAAAGATCATCAAAACTTAGCTACATTCAGTTCCCTTCGCGTGGAATCGAAAAATCGGTTTTATTCATCTTGGGGAATTACAAGCGATTCTTCAGTCTCTTCTCATTTTTACTTTCACCATTCTACAACACCAAACAGGTTCTAGAAAAATTTTATCCGAAATTACTGAGCAATTACTATTCACACAATTTCATCTCCAAAATCTCTTGGCCAAAATAATATTATTCATTATCATAAATAATATGCACGTCAATGAATTAGGTAGGAGAACTTGTTCCGAAAGTAAGAGATGCTGCTCATGTAACCAGCAGGTTATAATCAGTAGAAAACTCCACAGAAAAAGAGACTGGAACGATTTTTTCAGGGTTTACTTTTTTTAAAAAGCAAAGTCGTATATATTTTGTAATGAACTATGAGAAAAGGGCGTTTTAAAATGAAAACTAATCTACTTTCGGTGACTATAGTCCAGTTTTATTATAGTCTATGGACGCACAGCTGCTTCAACTTCAACACAGGAATTTTATAAACGTTTTTACATGATCGCGAATTACACAGGCCTGGAATATTTCTCAGTAACGTAAAATTACGCCACAACAATTTCAACCGCTCTAATCACTAAAGTATAAGAAAATCGGTCCAATTATAATGCAAAAACACACAGAGAAAACTATCCTTGATTACAGAACAAACATTCTAGAATAACTATAAATTTGATCATTCTAACTAATGATTTGCTCCATTTTTTCCTTTTTCATCTCCCCCTAGGACCGATGATACGACTTCAACATTTTCATTCATTCATTCATTCATTATATTCTCAATTCACGAATTATATTTTCCACGCGAACTTTGATACGAATTGAGTAAAACGGTTTGTCACACCGGAAGCAGCGGAACTTCAATGAAATCGTGACGATATACTTTCAGGAAAAGTAGAATCATATCTACTTCGATCTATATAAGATCTATATTAAACTCGACTTCATCCTATTATTATTAATATTTGAAAGTGAATAAATTTTCACTGTATATTGTAAAACTAACAGTTATTGTTGAGCAATTAATTGAATAGTTTTTTGCATTGAAATTTATTGAAATTGATTTCAGCGACGGAAATCGGTGCTGGAGCTGCAAATCACTGCAAGGAATGACGTCAACAATTTTTAAGACGATATCATCAGGTTCTCGATGGATAAATTTTTTTTAATGAAATAAACATCCAGAATATTGAATCCTCTTCCTACACTGGCAGACATAAAATGGTAAAATTTTTTATCACATCATTATTGAATTGAAAAAAAAATTTTGAAAATTACCTAATACATACATTTTTGTTACGTCGACTTAAAAAAAAATATTAAAAAATATCAAGAATATAAAGTGGACATTCTTTTCTAGTTAAATTTTTTCAACGGTGTAAAATCGCAAAATCATCTGTCATAAAAATTCGCAAAACAATTCGCCGAAACTTAGCATCCGAGCCTTGACACCGTGCGCGGTGAATATCTGCGGGGGAAAGTCTCTGTCATGTAATTGTCGCCAGAGTAAACATTGCGAAAGTAAATATGACATTGGCTCTAAGCTAGAACCCAACAGTCAGCTGAGTTCTACGATTATATGCTAAGCAGCTAAAACGACACCAACGAAATCATCGCATTCAAAGTTGCGCTACTAATTGTATTGTGAAAATATTCATCGTGCATCCTCTCGCATCCTATATGCGTGCGGCGCGTGCACGATCAAAACGCGACATAAAAAGCCTCGGATAAAAAAACAAATGAAAAAAAAACCTCACCCATCCTTACTACGACCATGCACCGTAAGAAATCGCCAAAGCTTTACGAATCCAATTGCACTAGGAATCGTTGACTCGAAAAATCGATATTAAAATGTTGAAAACTATATGTTTTACTTTTTTATTATCGAGAAACTCGGCAGAGTCGCGCGCCAGGTACATTAAGAAAAAGTTTTCAATAAACCGCGTGAGATACTTGATACACACGATGCCATAAAAATAATGAAGCTTCTGTCTATAATCTTCATAAAAGCTCAAAAAGTATTCATTTTTCATAAAATAACACAAAAATTTGAATTTTTCGCGCGTAAAATAGGTGATATTTTGATATTTTTGTTGTAAAAAGAAACCTGGTTGAATCGAAAATATTGTTTAACGAGTCATGAAGTTGGGCAGAGATAAATAACACCGGTAAAGCGTAGGTTTCAGTGTATACATATATTTTGATATAACGTATATAAGAAAGAAAGTGACAGCGAAAATGTATAGGAATTCCTCAGTAGTACGTAGTTACACGTACAGGTGTAAGTATATTCATTCGAGAAAGTCCAAGGTAGGAATTTCTTGGAGAATCTAACCAAGTGCTGCCGGTTTGTAGGTATCGTTATAAGATCCGCCTAGCCCACTCGCGTGGAGAATTAGCCTCCGCTCCTGCGCGACTCCTTTTGCTAATTTAGTAATGTTATGTGCCACCGGCTTAAGCCAATGCCCACTAACTCTCTCGCGACTTAACGCCACTCCGGCTGTATTTATTTAAAGTTTCGTAACTTGAATAATAATTAGTCAACCGATTCCCTGCCTTAGGCCAACGGACTTTCGTAGTCTGTGATATTCACAGTTCGAGAGTGGGTCGCCGCAAAAGCGAAAATAAACCTTCGAAACTTGACCAGAATTTACATCGGATTCGATCAGAAGCAGCGAAACTTTCGCGACTCTCGGAATTTATGTCATTCGAATTACCCGCCTCGATCAAAGATGGCGGAGACGCGCGCATCTCATCACCTCGGCTAACGTAACCTTGAATTTTTTTCAAAATTTAGACTGTAAAATCGAGGAAAACATCGGTCCTAGCGATTTAAAAATCGCTGTTTGAGGCAAAAAAAAACGTTTCCATCGTCCTTTAGAACCTACGAGGCGGTAAAATCATCCGATAAAATTCTACTACAACCTTAAAGAGTCGAGTGGGTCTAGCAGACGCCGTATGCGTGCCCAAAGATCGTCTGCTGCAAACAGCTGATTAGACTGGTTGAAAACAAACGAAGAATCGCATCGTCGATTCGGATTTTAAACTTTCAGAGAAAGTTTTATGAATTGAGGAGACCGCAGGGTGTCTAGATTTGAATAGAGACACCATTTGAGACTGAGAAGTTCCAGAATCGCCGTTAAACACATCCAATCGAATTTGAATTCGAATAAATTACCGCCACTCGAGTCTCACGCCTAGATATTTTGCAGAAGATTATATTATGTAATTTGTAATTGATTGGCAAAAATCACGCAATAATTCCCAGTGCTAAAGATGCGAGGTTTACGTAACTCAAATCTCTCGATGGATCACGAGGATATCGATTAATTGATCAGACGAGTGAATGTCAGTGTAGGTTAACTTTCTTTTTACATAATGTGTCAGTTATGGATGCATGTATTTTTTCTTGGATAAATCGGGGTTGACAGTACCTGGCAATGTTGCACCAGCGTAGTCCCGGAGGGCGATGAAAGGTCCTGACGAAATCTCACACATGCTGTAGAAACTTTCCTCCGAACCTGAGCGAAATGTCCAAACTGGCACAGTTTCTCAACACGAGCACAGAGCCTACCGGACCCTATACACGCCATAGCTAAGACTGTAGTGAGCAGACTCGGGGAATAACTTTCAACTCGAACCACGGATCCACGATTTTCCCCACCTAACCGTCAAAATCGATTCTGTCCCCCCCACCTTTTTGACCGACCTGCGGCTAATCTACGACCTACTCGGACCGACAACGTGACAAGTAGTTCTCTTGTCTAGCTTCGCCCTCGAGCCTCCGATCTCCGATCATTTTCTCATTCTCAGAGAAAATTTAAACCCGAATAGATTCCGTTCATTGATTGAGAATATCATCATTTCGAGATCAAGTTTTATTTTTTCGTTCTCTTCACTCGCGTTTCAGTGAAAATTATTAATAGCCGAAGTCCCGATATCTCATTTTACACCTGAAATCAAGCGTGTTCGGGATTTAGAAAGTTCGGCGGGAAAAATTGACTCGAAGTTTATTCAACGTTGGGTTAGGGTCAGGTTAGGTTAGGTCGAGTGACAGACGACGCCATAGACTGTGGAAACTTGAAGAATGCCAAGTCACGTCGAATATTGGTCAACGTATCGTCTAACTATTCTGGTGTATCGCCATTATTTTCCGGCAGAGGCGGAATTGATTTGAAAAATCACAGTTGAAATTCAGGAATAGCCAAAAATAGTCGATTACTCTAAGCATCGATTATTTTTTCTCCGATTAATCAAGTATAATCAATTATTTTCAGCACTCGATTAATCGGAATAATCGATTATTTTCCCGTATAATCGATTCAATCATTAAAATAAAAAATGTTGTCACCTCTTCTTATACTTTTGACCCAAATTTCACTACAAATGTGATTTTTTTTCTCAATTCTCAGTGACGGGATAAAAAAAAATTAATATGTATTGAAACTATAATGTTTAGATGTGAAAATGTTCGATATATTATGTACATAAGATCGACACTTGAAATTTTGTTTATACTGATAGCGATTAATCGATTATTTTCGGCCGATTAAATCAAGTTATGTTCCATTATTTTTTGATAATCGATTAAACGATGCATCGATTATTTTTGGTGCAACGACCATCCGTTATACTATTCGATTAATCGATAGTCAGTAATCGATTATCACACGAATGGAATAAATGACTAATTTCTTAAAGCAAACATTAATTGAAAGTTTTTGCGAATCGAACGAGTTGAAATTCGACTGCATACATCGATCATTCGACTGAAGTTAATCGATTATAAAAAAAAATCGAATCAGAACCATCGATCGCTGAAATTGAAATGACTGCAACTCTACCAAAAATTATCGATGTGTCGATTGATCGATCATTAAAAAAAATCGATCATAACTCGATTTAATCGACCCAATATAATCGATTATTAACTCTAATACAATCATCGGAAATGAATGTCACCAAGATGTCATTATTCGATCACACAATGTCGTTTTTCTTTCTTTTTTTTTCACCCAGTTACTGGAAAATGTCCAGAATTTTTTAGCAGTCATTTTTAATTGAATCGATCGTTTGCAAATATAATCGATGCAATCTATAAATCGAGTAGCAAAAATAATCGATCGAGAGTCGATAAATTTTCGCCTATTCTTACAAATTTCAGCGAGAATTACACTGAACAAAGTTGGAGAAAATTGGCTAAAATATCATTTATCTTAGAAATGTGCGATACATCGATTCATCGATAAATCGCTACCTTCGAGTTATCGATTACGTATAGAAATGTGCGATAAATCGATTCATCGATAAATCGCTAGCTTCGAATTATCGATTATGTCGTCAACCGATCGGTTAGATATCGATAATTCGATGACGACAGTCAATCAAAATAAACAGTCGTTCAGCCGATTTTTAACGAGCATAGATCGATCGACCGGTGTTTTTGGCCGATTGGCGCGTCAAACGGGTAATCAATGAATTTTTTTAAAGGCGCTCTTCCATTATCGACTGCGTCGTGCATTCGTTCATGTCGCGCCGCTCGTTGTGAACCGCTGCGCGTGAATGAACGAATTTTTCTGTATCTGATTCAACGGCGTCACAACTATCGAAATAAAGCGTTTGAAACGTTGATCTACTACGTTTTGTGTATTTCATTAAACTCGTTGACGATGAATGATTGATTCAAACAAAGTATTCCTTCGACCAAAATCGACGAAATATGCAAACAAGCATTTACATCCGATATTTTCGAAGCATATAGCCGTCGGAGCCGAAGGGAAAACGGTGCTGGAGCTGTTGCCACGGCTGATACACCAACGATGCACTCGATGCGTTGTTGAAGAAAAAAAGCACGGAAGAATCTCATCGTCAAGGATAACATTGCTATTCAAGGTCAGCTAATCCATCGGCCCTTATCTACCTAATCTGACGTAACAATTATTCATCTTCATCACGTCACGCTTGCGATAGTACTCTCAGCACAGCGAACTACATTTCTAGACGCTATTTGTATGTTTACAAAAAATTAGGTCAAGGATTTTATTCGCAGAAAACTTCAAAACCCTGAAGGGGCTCGACGTTAGTTTACATCGCATTTCGTTTTACATAACCTAAAAAAATCGCGGAGAAGCGGCGAATTGTCGTCATTAATTTCATCGTATTTGCAGCTAACCCTAACCCTAACCTCTAAAAGGTTTCCATCGATCTTAATATTTTCGTCAGTTTCGATAAACCTTAAAGTAAGAATTTTCGATATATCACTGATCGAATGTCTTCTCTCACATTTTTCACGTCCTGTGACTCGTTTTGCAGAATAGGATGTAACGATGCCCCAAAAGAGCTGCGACGTATCGCTTAGAGCTCTCGTCGGGACGAAGGATTCCTCGAAAAGATAGACGGAAGATTTGAGATCCTGGAGAAGGTGATTATGATAGGGACTCAAGACCTCCGCCATGTTTACAAGAAGCCTAACACAGACTTTTTAATTCTCTAAACAGTTCAAAAGACCGAGAATAACGATGCAGCAAAACGATAAACGGAGCAACGGAGTCAAGAAACGGAGGAGTGATCGGAGGAGTATCACGTCTAGGTGTAAGCCATGTTCCGTCGTTTTAGAATTTTTGACAGAAAGATACGTAGAGAATCTGCTGTCAGGGAATAAAATTTCGAGCCACAAAGAGAACGAGGATCGAGAGGAAAGAAAGCGCAGGTCTTCCAGGAAAACCCTACCCCCTTCGAGACATCAGGCAAGAGGATGGAAGCAGCGAGAACAGAGGGCGAGAAGGCGGAGAGTTAAAGAACCACAGGCCGATTGTTCCAACACTCAAGAGACTAAACCGAAAAATACTGTGGATCATAAATCCCTGAAGAGAGTCGAGTCCCAGATATTCATCGAAGACAGCAGCGATTCTGACAGCGAATCTCGAGCGAGCGAGAAACTCGAACGATTGAGAAATTTTCTAAAAGAAGAGAAACTCTGCCACGATAATCTTGTCGAATGTACAGATAAAGAGAATAAAAGAATAACGAAGAATGAATTCAAGGACGGCAAGATTAGCTTCAAACTTTCATCAGAAAGAGAGAGTTCTTCGATAGAAGATACGAGAAGCCGTGTTCCGGACCATTTCGAGCATAAAACAGAGACGCCAAAGCGGTTCAGCCTCTCGCTGACGAAGAACAGACCCAATTGGAGCTATGATAAAAATTCTGGTCAAGTTTCACGCAGGGAAGTCTCATCTGAGAATACCGAGAAAAGTACTGAAGCCCAAAAAATACAGGTGGCGCACCTGAATCAAGTGCTTAAGAGGAAAATTTCCGGTCCTACGGACGCTGAAACTTCGGCTTCGAAGCTGAAGAGGCTCGATGAACAGAGACATGACGACGAAGATAGGAGACCTGAGCACACAGACCGAGAAGTCCAGTGTAATAGAATATCTGAACATGAACGGAGCCCCGAGGTCGGAAGCAAAGCAAAAAACATTAAGAGTTTGAGGGTTTCACTCGTCAAATTAGAACTGATTGGGAATGTCGCGAAGCCTACACAAAACGATAAACTCAAGCCTCTGGACCGTTACATAGATGTATCTGAAAAAGATCGTGATAGGAGGTTGCAGACTGAAGAAACAAAACCGCAAAATCCAGTCGACAATTCACCGAGCAAAATTAGGAACACTAAGATTACGGACTACTTCTTCAAGATCGATAAGAGAACTATTTTCAACGATGATGATAAGAGGAGTCCGACTAAACCGGACAAAGACTTGGTATTGAAAGAACGATTCGGTATTTGCAAAGATCCTGTTGTCGCGCTGGTCGATCTCAAAAAAGCAAAGACTCTGGCGTCCGAATGTTCGGCTTCGGAAAGAAGGGAACCCAATTCATCCATTGATCTTAATTCCAAAAGTACAACGGCGATTTTGCCACCTTCATCTTCCATACCACATAGCAATGTACTGTCACCTAGCTTCAGAGGATTGACAACGAATGATATAAGATCTCCGACTCGTTTACTTCATCCTCTTTTTGAAGAAGAACCGCCTGCGTCACCGAAATCGCTTACGAGTCACAAAACACCACAGACACAGAAAATGTTGCCATCTACTAGCACAGAAAATCAAGAAGATTCATCGGTGAAGCATCGCACCCCTAGAGGTACGAGAGATGGAGCAATATCACGTAACCGACGCCGGATACAAGATCAAGAAGCATCTAAAAAAGATTCTAGAAAGGAAACGAACTCGTCGACGCCAGTAACTGAACAGCAACCCTCGCCTATGAAGACTAATAAAGCTGGCAATAGCTCGTCAGACAAAACTACGCCGAAATTACTGAAAATTGTGAGCTCACATTCAGTGAATGTGACTCTGACACCGAGAAAGCTACTCGAATTGATCACGGTTGATCCGGATACGAACGAATCACAATCGACTGCGACAGAACCGAATCAACAATCACCTAGAATTAACAGAGTAGAAGTAAAGCAAGACAGTTCGAAAGTCTTAGGCGATCGTAACGAGCCGCGAGAAGTCCCAACTGCTGCTTCCGAGATGGACCAAAATGCTGATGCCGACGCAGATGAGCGAATGACGCTGGTAAGATCTCCGATAATAGGCGGACACTCTTTGTCCCGAGCGAAACAAACAGCGCAAAGGCGCATCCCAGTGAATAGTATGACATTCATAAGCCGGGAGCTAATAGACGACAATAGCGCTTGGATAGATTTGGACATTCCGAGAGATTCCGCGAATGCAACTAACTCAAAAGCGGAGGACTGTGGCCTACTGTACTGCACTGAGACTTTACCAACCAACGATGCTAAAATGGAGCGAAAAAAAACGCCAAAAAAAATATCAGACGCTAGTTCTCCCATGATAAAACTCGTCTCGAAGAATCTTTCTGCAGCGCTTTCTTCCTCCGAAAATATCCAACATCGTTCGAGTGGATTGGCTAGCAAAGAAATTGTAGCAACACAAGGCAGTGATTCGGCATCAAAGACAGTAACTTTTGTATCAGTCGTGGAAAATTTGGGGACAACATCACGAGTCATCCGAGACTCTACAGACCCAAAAGGCCTGACCGTGATAGAATATCTAATCTCCAACGCTTCCGAGACAGTTTCACCGCTGCGATTACCTGCTGAAACTGTCAAGCCTCATTTCAGCGGAGCGAATACGTTGCTGCAGGAAATAATTGAGGATCCACACGGCAGAAGTTCGGCCCCGGAAGTGGAAACAATGGTCCCAAGCACTGAAATTCCGGCACCAAGTGAGACCACTTTGGTTGAGGATGCTGATCAGGATCGGGAGAGCTCGGAATCTCAAACGGACCTTCAGACCGACGAGGAAGAACGTGACTTGCTTATAGACACAGGGGAAAGCGACTCGGATATACCTTCTACAGTATCTACAAACGCTGTTACAATAGGAACGAATGTGGTAGACACAGCAGTCGACCAAGAAAGAGCAACGAATGTGGTAGACACAGCAGTCGACCAAGAAAGATTGACCAAGAAGGAGTGCATACTATGTAAGAGCAAGTACATGCACGTAGCACGTTTGAAACAACATTTGAAGGTCCATGTGAAGAGTGTCAACGACGGTTGCCCGGTATGTCACGAACAAATTGTTGACGAAGATATGATTGAACATTTGGTCACACATTCACTAAGCGTGGGCAGCAACGGATCAAATGAGTCTGTATGCCACGTCTGTGATCGAGTATTCAAAAAGAAAGCTGGCCTAGTAGCTCATTTGAAAAGCAAACACAGAACGGGGAAGAGCCATGTGAAAAAACCGGCTCCCAAGGTTGCCGACAACAAATGTACCGTTTGTCTATTAGCTTGTGAATCCGCGCAAGATCTCTTCACCCATGTGCGTTCCCACAGTAAACGAGAACTGGACGATGCTTGCAAAGTTGCAAAGGCTAAACAGTCCGACCAGCAGAATCCTACCATCGACGGTCAAAACGAGACTAGCGATTCTCCTGACAAAGAAAAGACTGCAGAGCAAGACAAAGTAGCGACCGAGTCCGCCAAAGGTAACAATGCTCCTAAAGAGTGCGAGATATCTGTTTGCTTGTGTCACAGAGAGGAGAGATTAGAAATGTCTGGCGGTGTTATAATCGAACTCGCACTGGCCTGCATACAGTGTAAAACCTTTTTCAAAACCAAGAGATGCTTCAAAGATCATTACAGCAGCACCACGTGCACTTGGAGCCATCACACTGTAATTACACCAAAACTTTTCTGCAACAAGTGTTGTGTGATTTTGAATAGCTTGGGAGAGCTGCACAGCCATTTGTCGAAGCACGACGAGGTCGATGTTGAGATGAAGACATCATTTTTGTGTAAACGTTGCAACATGTTTTATTTCGGAATTGGAGAATTATTTTATGCACACTGGTTTGAGCACCTCAATGATCCTATGTACGTAGCGGATCATCGCGCGTTCCCGAACAACATGAGAGTTAACATTGTTGAGCCTGAAGCACCGGACCCTGAAGTAACGGACGAACCGACGCAAAGTCTCTTCATAGCCGAGCATCAGTGTCAAACTTGTCAGACCCCATTTCAAACGAAAATGGAATTAAAGAAACATCTCAACTCATTGAGGTCGTGCTCCGAGAAGGTGACTGAGAACCCGAAGTTGAGCTATAAGTTAGTCTGCAGCATGTGCAACAAAGAATATTCGGACAAATCTTCTTTCGACAATCACATCGAGACGCATGGCGACATCAGAGATTTTCTACAAGGACCCAAAGGCCTGGGATCATCGACGGACAGTTCTCTCAGCTGCAGTTTTTGTAAAACTAGGTACGACGCGGTAACAAAGTACAAAGAACATTTGAACAAACATAGGATAATGGAGGAGAAATTCTACTGCAGTTGTTGCTACCTCATGATGGACACCTTGGAAGATTTTGAACAACACTTTGTGGGACACAAGGGTTCTCCGCAAAAATCAATTACGTGTAAAGTTGTGTTTGCCAAGGCCAAGTTTCATTGCGAACCTTGCATACTAAGGTTCGATGATCAAAGTTTATTGGACGAGCATCTGGCAGCGCATGGTACCGCGACAACATCGGATCCAGTGTCAGAAGATTATTCAACTCCTGACAGAGTGTCTGTTATCACGACGATAAGTCCTGTTTGCTCGCCTCGTAAGCCAACATCCGACGGCATAGCGAAACCAGACGGTGAGGTTTCTGCCCGCTCGGAAGACACTTTGGGTAAATCAATTGTCAACCCTGTTGTGATCGACCTGTCCGATGATTCGGATTCTACCGATATTGAGATAATAGAGGAAGTTGGAAATAAGCAAAGCGGAGTAGTCCTTGGGGAGAATAACTCGAATCAAGAGGAACAAAAAACGGGGGATGCACAGGATACCGAGAAGCCGGTATTTCTACGTGTGAAGAATTTGAAAGAATTGCTGCCCTTTGATTGTAAGGTGTGCAAAGCGGAGTTTGACACGCAGTTAAATCTCAGCAAACATGTTTGCACCCCAAATATTTCCAGCCCGGTCGTGACCCCTGCACAAGACAAAGACTTTAACTACTTTTGTCAAATTTGTAAAAAGTATCAGGCTGATAACGACGCAGATTGGAATCTTCACGTACTGTCGCACTTTCCGCTTAAAAGTACTCAAACTTTCAACGAATCTTGCTACCTTGTTACAACGCAGCAGAAAGGAATACAGGAATATTCATGCAAGGTCTGTCACTTCAAATCCTTGACGGTCCACACTATGAAGGATCATTTCGCAAATTTTCACCCAAACCTATACCGTCAGCGTTTCAAATGCCGGGTTTGTCCAAACTTCGAAACTGATTCGGAGCAGGATATCAGACGGCATGAATTTTCTCACTTCCGAAAACCCTCGATTAACTCGAACAACAATTTACCTCCGCTTCAACCGATTGAAAATTCCAACTCCCGGCAACTACCGTCAACTCCAACTACCACCGGTTCACTCTTGCTTCCTCAATTGTCAAGCGTGAAAAATCTTCGACTGCCAATTCAAATTCCGCCCGTATCCAGTTCGGGTAATAATTCTCCTACGTATCAAGTAATGAGAAATTTCACATCTTCCCAACAATCGGGACAAGTTCCTCCAGTGTCTTCGGGAGATACCGCATCTTTCTTTCAAGTATTGAGAAACTTCACCAACACCCAACGAACGCTTCAAGCTCCACCTCTCAGCGCCAATTCATCATCGCTTCAACCAATCCAAAGTTTTACTGGTTTACAAGGAAGTTCATCGACGTTTCAATCCGCACAAATTTTCATCAACTCTCAACAAGTTCACAATTCATCTGCATCTAGTACTGCCAATAACTCATCAGCTCTTCAACCGATACAGAATTTCAACAACGCGCAGCCAATTCCACCTCCACCTGTAACCAGTTCAGGTAATGATAGTTCATCTCCGTTTCAAACGATACAAAATTTCACGAACCGTCAACAACAGGTTCAACTTCCATCTCTAACTGGTTCAGGCAAGGGTTCTTCAACGTTTCAACCGGTACACAATTTCAACAACACCCAACAAGGTCAAATTGCACCTGCAGCTAGTTCAGCCAATAACTCATGTGCTCTTCAACCGATGCAGAATTTCAACAAGCAACATCCACCGGTTCAGACTCCACCTGTGACTACTAGTTCAGGTAACAATCCATCTCCGCTTCAATCGATACAAAATCAACAGTCGGTTCAACGTTTCAATAGCACTCAACAGCCACGTTCGATCCCGTCTTTGATAAGCTTGAGTAATAACGTGCCGCCGAGTCAGTCGATTGACAACTTGAACAATTTCCAACGGTCAGTTTTAATCTCGTCCAACCCTGGTACGGCGGACAGCTCATCGTCGGTTCAACAAATACAAAATTCGAACAACGCTCAGCCATCGAACAATTGGAGCAAATATCAACAATCCACTACAGTCCCACCCGTGATAAGCGAAGCCAATAATTTATCCCCTTACCCACCTATTGACAATTCGCAATGGCTAACGACGACGGCTGGAACTGTGCAAATCCAAATTAACAACACGCCGCCGTACAACAATGTGACGCACACGGTGCACACGGTACCTCTGTACGTCGCGAACATTTTATACTGTTGTCGGATTTGTAAAACTTTCAAATCTTCCTCGGAAGAAGATATGAAGATTCACGAATCTTTGCACAATGTTGGTCAAACGGGACAATCTACCCAAAAATATTACCAATGCAAGGTGTGTACGAATGCTTCTTTTTGCACCGAAGAACAGCTGAAAGGGCACATGAAAATTCACCACAATGCCAACGAGCAGTCGAACGGAGCGAATATTCGGACCCAGTATAGTAACGGTGCGTCTGAACTCCAATGCCGTAATTCTACCCAGGTTTTTGACTCCTCCGCTCAATTGATCAGACAAACGGCGTACAATACGTGTAACAAATATCCTGGTACACAACCGAATAAGCAATGTAAAAATGTATATCTGCATACTTGTCAAACGTGTTCGATCGTCTTTGTGAACGAGGCTTTTTTGCGCGAACACATCAGACAGCGGCATCCCGAGGTGAAATTATCTCGTCCTAAAACGAGCAATGGTAAAAATCTGTATCAATGTGAATCGTGCGGCCTGCTCCTTATATCAGAAGAGACATTGAGTTATCACATGAAATCTCACAATACTAGTAATGGTTTTCAGTAGGGAGCGGAAAGGCGTTTTCTTTTTTCTTTTTTAATTATACATGCGACTATTAATTATCAATGAAATATGTAAATATCATGATAATCGTGTTAAATTCCACGAGACAACTATACAATGAAATATTTACTAAATTCGACATAAATTACGCTTAGTAGTTATTATCGGATTCCGTGAATCAACTCTGCCTATATTTTAAGATCAAATTAATACAAAGGACCTCGCACATCTTATGGAAAAGTGCTTCCGGCCACATTGACTGAATTTTTCATATGTTTTAATTCTTGGATTCCTGATTGAAAGTATCGATGGGTCCAGGTTCAAAAAATAATTTTGACGCTACTGTAAAAAGCAACCGATTCATCAACATCTGATAAACTGAAATTTCGAACAATTTTCACAAAAATTGGAAATCCACACCTATAGAATATGGAGCCCGAAATTCAGAATTTTTAACAATGGACGACCTCACATTTTTTTCATGAGAATCGTTCAGATAATCGGCTGTCTTCAACAGTAGCATCGGAACTGTCCTTTTTTTTTCTTTTTGACCTGGACCCATCCACACTTTTGATCAGAAACACAAAAAATGAGACGTGTTAAAAAAAATTCAGTCAATTTGGCCAGAGCTGCTTTCCCATGAGATCGGTCTCTTGGTGAGATTCAACGGTAACTTGAATTATCACGTTTGTGTACGTGATACTTGAAGGTCACACCGTACTGATTTTCATACTTCAGACTACTTAAATCGCCTTTGCAGGAGCAAAAACCAAAATCTATCAACTGATGTACGAATGAACGACGTTCGACTAATGGTTTCTATCGATGATCATTGTGATGACAGCTGTAATGTTAACGGAAAAATAGCCAATAGTGATAATTCAATTTCTTTCATTTACGCTTCCTAATGTTAATGTTTATCTAGTTATAGCTTATATATTAAAAAAAAACTAAAAAAGAAACTAAAAATTCGAAGAAAATTCAGCCTCCATGATAGTTGAACCCTTCAAATTTCGGTATGACTAAGACGAGTAGAGAAACTGAATTTTATCAGTTTTAATGGGACGTGATTTTTGTCACATTTAACATGTCTGCGTCGGTATACATGACAAAGTTATAACTTCACTATTAGAGTAAGTGAAGTCGAGTTTCTTAATTCTTTGTATTGAAAATTCTTTCAGTTCTAATTGCTGACGTTATTTGAATATCGACGATTATACCAATATTAAAAATATCTTATAGATATGTACTATTATTTTTTTTTTTTGTTCGCTTATTATTATTGCTATTCAATAGCATAGCTTAACAGGCGATTGTAGTTATGCAGATAGAGATTAGTGTCTCGACTTTGCGATGTGATGATATTATGACTGCACTATCCAAAGTTCAAAATAATTACTCCTCTAACGATTTTTTTTCTTTTTATCTTCTCATTGTTAATAAACAATAGTTAATTATTAATCATCAGATCAAAAAGTATATATATATATATATATTTTTCCTACCTACGTATTTAATCACGTTATATAATCGAATAAATAGTTTTAGGTGTACTTAATTTTAATTATCATCGTTGTTCACCTGAAACTGTAGCCAAAACAATAAACATTTGTTAAATTTCATTTTACTGTATCCATTCATTCATCAATTCATTCATCAGGGTAAGACATCATGTATATTCATATGAGAGAATAATTCATGTACATACATACACATAAATAATAACGATGATGAAAAATTATCGTCAGATTTAACAAGAGCCTTGATAAACATCGTTCCAAAAAATTGTATCATGTATTACCTATACCTATATCGAATCGGTATTTCCAGTGTGATAATCCGAAAAATAATACGACAATGACCAGCATGTTGATAAAATGAGTTCGTTAGTCACGGTCACAGCCTCCACTGCGATCTTGATAAGATATAAACATTATTCAGGTTCCTCCGTTCGTATCTACATTGGTTTGATTTTTTATTCAATTCGTTACAAACTTTTATTGCAGATATCAGATTGTAAATTTATACGTATCCATTTGTGCAAATACCACGCAATTTTTTCGGTAGTATTTTGCGTATTCGACTATCTTTTGAACTGTTACATAGATAAAATTGATAAGAGAATAGATAAGTGGTATCGAATCGTGAAGGGGGCCAGTCAAAACCGAGTAATTGTTGCGCTCGTTACAGTCACCAAAGCGGCATAATTTTGGCGTTCACACGCGCGTGTGTGTGTGTGTGTTTGTGTGTTCAGTGTTGTTTTCAAAATTTTAAGGGCATCGAGGAATGCTAGCTTTCCTGATCTCCTTGATTTCAGTCGCGCGAGAAGTTTTGGCGCTTCTGAAATCGAACAGTAACAATCGAGGCGATGCCATGGTCGAGCCTTCGAAGACCGCAGAGCCAACGATCAGGAATCACACCGTAAATGGAAAGTCGTTTACCCAGGTGAGGCATTTACTCATTCCTTCATTGTGTGTCTGCTATTCTCTCACTTATGCATCCATTCGTATTCACTCGAGTATTTCGCTGGCTACGATCATCACAAGGCTGTAGTGTTGTGCTCTTGTCATATCATCGAGAAGGTGGCGCACTGTACTATGTCGCTTCAAAACATTTGTGAGACAAATCTAGTTCAGTTTGGAGCTCTTGTATACCTGAAATCATGATCTTAAGATTCAAGTGACGTTATAACCAGACCATAATATCCGAGGCTCAATTTTTCTCTGGTTTATTCAGCCTCGTTCCGTCTTCGACGAAAGTGTTTCTCATATTCTGACGCAGTTGTAGTTTAAAATCGATTTTACCTGTGTGCCATGCAGCGGATAATCTGGCGAAAGTGGTTCAACTGCTGATACGCGAAATTATTGAAAAAGTAGTGATCTCACCCAGAGGCCTTTGTTCAGTGTACAATGATAATCTTTGTTGAATTACAAACATGACGCACAGCTGCTGTCGTGACTTAAGGGATAGACGTAAACATTAGGATGACGTCAGTGAGCTTAGATGTCCTTTGTGACCGATGACACGTTAGTGACCGGGATTACCGAGAAGTACAGGAGAAAAAAAGTGTTTATCGCGGTTTATACACAGTGACTAGTGAGATTTTTTACTCTACCTAACTATCCACATCATACGCTCATCGAAAGGAGGAAACTCGCTGGCAGACAAAACGACTCCGGATACACAGGCAACGCTTTATCAGATATTGGTCATAGATAGAAAAATGCCGAAACGTAAATTACAGGTGTTGAAGGTAATGATTAATCATTTATTACGGAGGATCTAGTCTGCTTATACACATTGGCCATTGCATGACCAACATATGAATAATGTCATGAATTCAATGCAGAATGTAGACTGATTTGAAAATCTTCATATGTCTTATGCTGACTTCTTTCGTAAAAATTCCATATACATAATTCATAAATTTGACACGAAAGCTCCATTGGTCATGTGGCTATCATATGTATCGTCATTCAGGCACGTTGATCAGAATTTCCTATGATTCATATCCAACAATAAGTGAATCTACGTCGATCGTGAAATAATTTTCGTCGGACGTGTCGTTAATACTAAAGAATATAGAATAATCATGATTTTTAATGAGAGACCCTACGAATTTATCATCAGTCCGTGAAACGTTTTTTTTTCCGTAAAAATAGTGAATTCTTACATCAAACGATTCCCAGAATAATAATTATGCATCGTGACTGTGTTCATCGTTGTTATCGAATTCTATGTTTATAAAATTATCAAGTCCTGCGATCTTTATCCTTGACTCCATGCCGCGTTTTGTAGCCTGCGTTCAATGACGTGACGACCGCGAAACATGTTTATTAAATTCGCTCTTTATAATTACGCAGTTGAGTTTACTTCAATTTATAGATAGAAAGAATTATCGTCGACACTGACCGCAATTTCCACATTTTCGATATCGGTCTGTATCGAAACATCCGGTCCGTCTATCCAAGTCTCTTATTATTTAGTTGACTAGTATCAAGTGTGAACCGTGTATCGCAAGCGTTCGGACATAAATATACCATAGCCAGTGGCTTCAATTGTTAGTCTTTCGTAAATTGTGAACCAGTGACATACGTAGATAGTTCTTCAATTTCTATATTGTATTACCCCAGGATTTTTGATTGAACAAAAATGCAATTTTGTGATTCTCAAAGACTGCGGTCGGAGGTGAGGTCATTTTCGTATATTAAATTCAGTTTAACGCTCTTCTTCTTCTTATCTCCTGTGAAAATCATTCCTCATAGTCACTTGCAATGTCATTCCGTCTGATTTTTCAGTTTAATTCGATGAGATTCTATATCTAAAATTTAGGTACGACGAATTAATTATTGTGTCATCAGACGTCGATAACGTTTTACGATGAATATTTTTTTTTGTATCTGATAAAAAATTTAGTTTAACCATGCAGTCATCAAATACGTTATAGATAGATGATAAGAATTAGTTTTTTCAGGCTGAAGATGACGCGCTCGTTGACGATGCACCTACTGTAGCACCATCGACACCAAATAATGGAAAACGTCTGCGAAAGACCAGCGACGTTATCGATAGCTATCGTGATCATGAATTTTCCCACGCAGGGCTTTCAACGCCACTGCAAAAAAAGCCCAATCAGCTTGATTTGGTTAGAAACATTTATTGATCTCTATATAATCGTGTTTGGAATCAATTGTCAGTAGACCCAATCGTAGAATCGTAGAAGGGAACAAAAATCGAAAACTTATCCATATCTGAGGTGCTAAACTAAAACACATAACGATCGTATAGTTCTTCTGTATTCTTCAACACGTTTTGTCTATTTATTACATGTTCAGATTACGGTTTCTGAGTGATGCATGAAAGTCCATTATTCCAATACTTTGAAAAATTAATATAATGTGAATAATCATCTATTCACTTTTATTTAAAAATGTATTGCACGTCTTACTGATTCAAATCAAATGTGACGAATGTAACCGCTGATACTGTCGCACTGAAATGTACAGTAAGGTGGAATTATTGCATGTTTTCTTTATGGTTTCGTTTCTCATTTCACACATTTTTAATATTTTTTATGTATGTAGTTTCACCTAATTTGTGCCAGTACTAGAACTTAGTTCAATAAATTAATATCTAACAACAAGTACATGTATCTAACTCTATCTAGTAGAATATTGTACCAAATATTCAGATCGCATCATGTAATTTAGTATTGGCTTTCCAGTAGATCAATAATTGGCAGAATAACAATAATCAGTCGTGGCTATGCCTGATTGGAAATTATCATAACATTGTTATAACGGATTCCTTATCATACAGGTATCTCCTGATCAAGGCTACGGGGATACACCAGGCCAGGAAGGCAGTATGATTCCAGATTGGATGCTGAGGAGGTCGGATCACATCGACGCGACCCCACCTGGTGTTGTGAACGAAGAATATCAAACCCACAATGGGTAAATAAATAATTTGACGATCAAAAATTAGTTTAAAATATTCAAGCATCATGATGAGTGATCGTTTTCAGAACCCCAAGCGAAATCACAGCGTTCATGCCGGTCTTGAAAACAGCAGATCGTTACAACATGAGTCACGCCAACAGGGGAAAGTGTTTAGTTTTCAATCACGAGGTATTTGAGACTGGATTTTCAAACCGAGAAGGCTCAAGCGTCGATGCCAAAAGAATAGAGGCCACATTCACCAAATTAGGATTCGACGTTGTTGTACATGACAATTTGGAGCACAGCGACGTTCTTGACGAAATAAAAAAACGTAGGTTGCAGGAATCTTGGATCTTTATAAGTAATTGGAAGAGAATGAATAAAAAAAAACTCACGTCTTCCTGTTATTATTATACTGATATCTCGTTTAATTATTTTCAGTAAGTGGAGCTGATCATACCGACAATGACTGCGTTTGTATTTTCGTACTGACCCATGGACTGAACAACGATCTCCTCATGGCGAAGGACGCTGCCTACAGGTCTGACAAAATTTGGAAACCCTTCACTGCCGACAATTGTCCGACTCTTGCTGGAAAACCAAAACTGTTCTTCTATCAGGTAGAAAACGTGGCAATTAGAAATCACAAGAATAGTTCGAAGGTTGAATTGTAGATTCCTAATATTCCCTTCACTTCTTCTGCTTATCTATTCCGTTTATTTCCCTCAGGCCTGCAGAGGAGACAAATTAGATGGTGGTATAACGCTGAGGTCACGTTCCAGCAACACTCAGACAGATTCTGCGATAGCTTCGTACAAAATTCCCACACATTCAGACTTCTTGATAGCTCACAGTTCGGTGGATGGTAAGACACATAATTTACTTCTTGATACGAAATAGCAACAAGTTGTAATGTTTTATCTATTTTTCCCCAGGATTTTTCTCTTGGCGTAACCCAGAGGAAGGAACGTGGTGGGTTCAGTGTTTGTGCACAGTTCTTGACCAGTTTTCAGCGACTACTGACCTCCTCAAGATGTTGACTATAACAGCGCGAAGAGTGGCGACTGATTTTCAATCATACGACGATGTGAACAAGCAGAAGAACGAGCAAAAGCAGGTCCCATCGTCGACGTCGATGTTGATAAGAGATTTATACTTCACACCGAAGTAACGACCCGGAGGGCTGCGTCTTGATCTTATGGTGATCTAGAACCCTACGATTTTTTTTTTAGCACACCGATATAAGCATCCAACGACGAGTTTGGATCTTCGTTAATTTTGAAAAACAAAAAGAAATGGATAAAAGTAGCTGAAAAATATCAGAGAATGAATAATAAGTACAAAATCACCTTGCATCAAATCATAATCAAATTTACATAACATTTGATAACGAAAAATGTAAAAAATCTAAGAGAATTTTAGTTCCTTCTAACTGCAAGATATTCATTTATAATTTATAATATATTTATCGTACGGCAGGACTGTACGCTCATCTTTGTGAGAATAATTATCAATCTTTTTTTGTTGATAAAGAAAAAAAAACAGTAGTTCGTACATAATTTGTATATTTGATTGTATCAAACGTCGAAACACGTTGATTCCATTCTTGTTATTTACATGGGTTAGATGAAATATTTATTTTTTCTCGAATTTTTTATTTTTCTTTTTTTTCTAAGTTTTGTTTTTATCAGTTTTTCATTTTTGAACTAAACTAACACGGCCCCACTGCGAATCAGCCAGAATTTGTTGATTTTTTTTTCTTTTTCTTTCATAGAGTCAGGTTGAAAATTGTTTAAGTTTTCATTTACAACAGTACTGAAGAAGAGATTGGATTATGATAGATTGTTGACAAAGTAGTAATAAAATATGTAGAAATGTTACAAACAGAATAACAGTATTAGCGCAAACAATAGAATAATGTAACGTTCATTATATACCAACTATAAAATGTACTTGACGCGAGCAATATGCATGACGAGCGTACTCAAACATTTGATAAATTTAATCATATAATTTTGTATTATTCATTTGATAACATCCAGTGAACAAAGTATTTTTAGGTAGAAAAAGTTATAATTATAATCGAAGATAATAGTGAAACGGTTGAAATAACGTTGATTTTGCTTTTGTTATTTAATATCGAAAACACTGTACTTATATTTATTTAAAACTTAGTATGTAATAACGGTAGTGAAAAAGATTAAATATAGTTAATTGTTACTGAAAACAAATAAATGAAGAATTTGATTTACGAATAATTATCATGGAATTTAACAGTTCAATAATCATCGAATCGTATATTTTGTAGCAGAGTGAATAATTGAAACGATATATTTTGATAAATTATTCAAAATTCTCTTAGAAATTATAACACATATGTTTAAACAAAATATTGAGCCTTACTAAATGATAAAACTTGTAATAATTATTATAAAGATATTTTTATTTCCTAAATACAATTATTAATTATTGATACATATATATGAACTCGTTTACTTTGAAATATCTCCTGCTATCACCTTCAGAATATTTCTCATTACAAATTAAATGCAACCCCATAAATATCTAGCTGTGAAAGGTGACGAGTATTGTCAAAAATCACGTAAGATTTTTGCGGGAATGGCCCGCTGGCGCACAAACTAATGACGCACAGTAGTCATGGCGCACCGAAATTTGACACACGGTGCAATGGCACACTGAAAAATGACGCACGGAAAATTGACGCACCAATCCAAGTGGCGCACGCTACTTCGGCACACGAGACATACTATGACACACAAAACTTGAAGTCAAATTTCAGCCTTAATTTTCCCGACGCGTGACATTTCGGCGCACGAGAAAAGTGACGCACGACATTTTCGGCACACGGTACAAACGGCGCTATTTTTTTTAATTTTTTATGATTTTTCCAAATAGTTGTAAAAACCCGCGAAACGCAAAGAAAAATCGAAATAATGAACGTTCCGAAAAATTTCATTAAAAAAAATTCGTAGCTAAAAGCGGAAGGTCGTAAGCGCCATTTTTTTTCATTTTTATGAGTTTTTCAAATAGCTGTAAAAACTCGTCAAACGCAAAGATAAATTGAAAGAACGACCATTAAAAAAAAAAAATCGATAAAAAATATTGGTAGTCAAAAGCAGGTCGTCAGCGCCATTTTTTTATTTTTTTATTTTCATGATTTTTCAAATAGCTGTAAAAACTCGTGTAACGCAAAGAAAAATCGGAATAGAGAACGTTCCGAAAAATTTGATTAAAAAAATTCGTAGCTAAAAGCAGAAGGTCGTAAGCGCTATTTTTTCCATTTTTCATGAGTTTTTCAAATAGCTGTAAAAACTCGTAAAACGCAGAGATAAATTGGAAAAACGACCATTTAAAAAAAATTCGATAAAAAGTATTGGTAGTTATAAAAGCCGAAGGTCGTGAGCGCCATTTATATATTTTTATTTTTCACGATTTTTTCAAATAGCTGTAAAAACTCGTGAAACGCAAAGATAAATTGAAAGAACGACCATCAAAAAAAAAATTCCATAAAAAATATTGGCAGTTGAAAGCAGAAGGTCGTCAGCGCCATTTTTTTTCCATTTTTCATGAGTTTTTCAAATAGCTGTAAAAACTCGAGAAACGCAAAGATAAATTGAAAGAACGACCATTTAAAAAAATTCGATAAAAAATATTGGTAGTTAAAAGCAGAAGGTCGTGAGCGCCATTTATATATTTTTTGTTTTTCACGATTTTTTCAAATAGCTGTAAAAACTCGTAAAACACAAAGATATATTGAAAGAACGACCATTTCGAAAAATTCCATCAAAAATATTGGTTGTTAAAAGCAGAAGGTCGTAAGCGCTATTTTTTTTCATTTTTCATGAGTTCTTCAAATAGCTGTGAAAACTCGTAAAACGCCAAGATAAATTGAAAGAACGACCATAAAATAAAGATAGATAAAAAATATTCGTAGTTAAAAGCAGAAGGTTGTAAGCGCTATTTTTTTTCATTTTTCATGAGTTTTTCAAATAGCTGTAAAAACTCGAGAAACGCAAAGATAAATTGAAAGAACGACTATTTGAAAAAAATGGATAAAAAATATTGGTAGTTAAGAGCAGAAGGTCGTGAGCGCCATTTATATATTTTTTATTTTTCACGATTTTTTCAAATAGTTGTAAAAACCCGTGAAACGGAAAGAAAAATCGAAATAGAGAACGTTCCGAAAAATTTGATTAAAAAAATTCTTAGCAAAAGCAGAAGGTCGTGAGCGCTATTTTTTTTCATTTTTCATGCGTTCTTCAAATAGCTGTAAAAACTCGTGAAACGCAAAGATAAATCGAAAGAACGACCATTTAAAAGAATTCGATGAAAAATATTGGTAGTTAAAAGCAGAAAGTCGTGAGCAACATTTATATTTTTTTTATTTTTCATGAGTTTTTCAAATAGCTGTAAAAACTCGTAAAACGCAACGTTAAGATATCAACGTGGTAGGGGGTCTCTCTGCTGTGTATAAATACGACGGATCGGACGAATTCTAACCAGAAACCTATTTCTAACGAAGTAAGTGGCTACCTTCAACATGAACAAGATCGTCTGTCTTCTTGTCGCCTCATTGCTGTGCGTTGGTGTTGCCTGCAGCGGTAAGTTACAGACCAATAGCACATGCTCGAACGTTCTATTTTCCAATACAATGAAACCTCACTTATGCTTATTTCAATCGGTTAGGCTAGAAAATACATACATATAAGCGAGAATAACGTAAAAAAAATTTATTGAGAGTCAAGTGGTTCGATAGCTTCCACGTCAGCATTGCAATTATTCACACACATCATGAACAGGTTAGAAAAACCTCTTCTGTAGATAAACGTAGAAATATTTTTGCATCAAGGAATAAAATATTCTCGATACAAGCAAGGATACAATATTCAATCTGAGAATATTTGAATTATTTATTTTAATTCCAAGAGCCAAACTGGAACTCATGGACGTATATCGAAAGCAATCAATTTTTCAAGTGTTGTGTCACGAAATATCGCGTGTCTAATGACATAAGGACGTAAGCGCCATTATACGACGTTTTGCTGTTTATAATGGGAAAAAGTCGTACATTTTTTTTCACGCCAATCGCTCTGAAAATGTAAGTGCAAAAGCTCGTAAGTTGGGCGGATACGACCTTCTGCTTTTAACTGCGATTTCTTTAATCGAATTTTTCGAAACGACGTCGATTTCGATTTTTCTTTGCGTTTCACGAGTTTTTACAGCTATATAGTTAAAAAAGTCATGAAAAATAAAACAAAATAAAAATGGCACTCGCGAACTTCTGCTTTTAACTACCAATATTTTGTATCGAATTTTTTTAAATGGTCGTTCTTTCAATTTATCTTTGCGTTTTACGAGTCTTTACAGCTATTTAAAAAAATCATGAAAAATAAAAAAAATCAATATGGCGCTTACGACCTTCTGCTTTTAACTACCAATATT